>JAAILG010017655.1:0-15718 GCA_012026655.1 Hydrolagus affinis | reverse complement strand
AGGTAGGTAGGGAGAGAGAGAGGCAGGCAGGCAGGGAGGGAGAGAGGGAGGCAGGCAGCCAGGCAGCCAGGGAGGGAGAGAGAAATACAGTAAACAGGAGGGGCGGCCGGCGCACTGTCAGCCGGGGTTTGGTCAGTGTCCGGCGGGGGTTGGGAGGAGCGGGTGACGGGGCTTCGGCCTCGGCCGCCCGGGCAGCGACAGCAGCAGCGGACTTCAGTGCTGTGCTTGCTGCCTGCCTGCTGTCTGCCTGCAGGAAGAGAGGCAGGCAGGCAGGGAGGCAGGGAGGGAGGGAGAGAGAGGGAGAGAGGCAGGCAGGGAGAGAGAGAAAGAGAGAGAGAGGCAGACAGGCAGGGAGAGAGAGAGAGAGAGCGGCAGGGAGGGAGGGAGGCAGACTAGGTTTGGCAGAAGGCAGGCAGGCAGGGAGAGAGAGAGAGAGAGAGGCAGGCAGACAGGCAGGCAGGGAGAGAGAGAGAGAGAGAGAGAGCGGCAGGCAGGGAGGCAGACTGGGTTTGGCAGAAGGCAGGCAGGCAGGGAGAGAGAGCGGCAGGGAGGGAGGCAGGCAGACTGGGTTTGGCAGAAGGCAGGCAACAAGCACAGCACTGAAGTCCGCTGCTGTTGCCGCTGCCCGGGCGGCCGAGGCCAAAGCTCTATCACTCGCTCCTCCCAGCCCCCGCCGGACACTGACCAAGCCCCGGCTGACAGCGCGCCGGCCGCCCCTCCTGTTTACTGTATCTCCGAGGCTCAAAATTTCTTGTACCTGCGTATAGGGCGCACCCCCAACTTTCGAGATCTTCCGACGTGAAAATAAGTGCGCCTTATACGCGGAGATTTACGGTAAACTTTTTTTTTAATGTAACTTACAGCTCTAAAAACAGTTTCAATAAATAAATTTATAGACACATTTGGAAACGTTTGTTTTGCAATGAATAAGTCAGTCGGAATAAACATTTCAAAAACAGTTTAAGCTGACATTTTTGATGTTTATTTTCCCAGGACAAAATTCGAATCACCATATGTTTTCTCTCAGCTGCCCTCAGAAAAGCCAAACAACTTTTAAGAAGCAGACTGAAAGAGAAACATGTAGAATTATGGACAACACTGTGTTGAATGAAAGTATAGCCAACCGTCCAAATAAAAAGATACAATATTTAACAACAATTCAATCTATTTTCAAAAATAGTGTGTGTGTGTGTGTGTGTGTGTGTGTGTGTGTGCGGGAGGAGGTGGGGGGAGAGACTATAAGATATAAAGGTTTTTGTAGCAGCACTGACCTGTGACCCAAAATTCCAGCCAAGTCTTTGCCTGCTATTTTCTCTTGCCCAAATTTGTGAAAAGTTCTTACATTCAGTGTTAATTTGGAAGCTCGTCCCTGTTAAGCGTGATGGAAAAGTGGGATCCCAGTCAGGACATTTTTCTCCACAATTCAGCCAAAATTTAATTTGAAAGATAAAGTGGACTGGTAGCTAACACTGGTTGTATTTCTTATGGGATGCTTCATATTAAGGTTTCCCACCAAGAGGTACCTCCAGCGAGGACAAATGTCCTGTAACTCAATGGTCAGAGCACTTGCCTTACAACAACAAATAATAACAACAAAATTACATTTATAGAGCACCTTTCATGTTGGGAAGACGTCGCTGAACAGTCAGGTCAGGACAAGCAAAATGCCTGCCTTAAGATCGGTCTTCAAATTTATAATCACATTGAATTTCGGAAAAATGTTAAATCTGGTCTTAAATGAGCAGGGCCTAACACAATTGTTTGTAACAGGCTACCCAATCAAGATGGAATGTAAGTTTCACCCAAAGTTCAGCACAATCTTAGATTTTAATATAATGGTATTAAAATAAATACCGTGAGAAATCTTCGGTCTCAGAAACACTCAAGTATCCTGTGATATCATGGCGGTTGCTATAGTATTCCTATGGACTAATACATGCTTCAAGGAGGAATGATTGATCCGTCATTGAACTATATGAATTGGATTAAAGGAACAGAGGTCCAGATGCCACCGGGGGAAACTACAGTAAAACTTTGTCACAAGTTTCCACGCCACCTTTCTGGACTGTGCTGCAGTTGTTCTTGTGCTTCTGGCGTAAACATAGAGCTCTGGCGCAAGTCCAAATGATTCTTGTCAGTAATGCTGTACCAGTGATAATACTGCAGAGATCTGACAGTCTGTCTTTCTCTGTAACAATGTGGAGAGCAGACTCTTGGATTGAGTAAGCCACTCTCTTCCAGTTCACTGGTCTAAATAGGTCGGAAACGTGCTCCGCCCAGGAGCAAGCAGATGGGTTTTAGCTGCAGCCGGCTAAATGCAGATAAAAGTAAACACTGTCAGATACAGAGTATGTGGAACACAAAAGTTGCTGACTGACAAATACAGCCTAGCTTCCTTCACGATTCCTGTTCTGCAACCGTATTCCTGCCTTTTCTACTTTTTTGTTTGTTTCAGTGTAGCTTGGTTTCCGACAATCAAGTTAAATAGGTGAGTGCTTATAACATAAGAGAGTTTACAGCATCCTGGCACAGGCACGATATGCCAAAGTTCTCCTTCTATGGTGGATATGGGTGGTTATCAGAGACTTTTTCCACCGGAGCTACAAATTTTGGCCCCTAAATTCATATACCCTGTTTTGTCCACTGTTTGATTTTGTCTGAATTAAATCTCTGACTTTGTGCACGTCTTTCAGAAGGTTGGTTAGCCACTCTGTAGAATCTGATGTTATTACCGTGATAATGTCATGAGAACGAGGAACAGATTGAGCCAAACATTCAACCCTGAGGAACTCCTAAGTAAATGTTGCAATAACATAGTGAATGCCCATTTATTATGGACATTATGTATTGTGTATTATGTATTATGCAATGGCTGAGGAAGTCATGTAATCAATTTAATATCTCAATCATATGCCCCAAGAAGTCAGTTCATCACTGAGTCTTTTTCCACCTTTGACATTTCTAGAGCCTTCATTCAGGTATGTCACTGATGAATACCTGTATGAAGGCTCTAGAAATGTCAAAAGTGCTATTCTGAAATTGAAATATAAGAACCCGAGGTCCAAAAAGATATCCATTGCCTTCAAATTTCAGAATGCATGGAATTTGGAAAAATTCTTCACATTAAATTTTTTTAAAAGAAAAATGGAAAATCAGATTCCAGATTAAGATTGCATTGAAGAATTGTCCAAGACTCTGCACAATCTGAAATCTGATGACAATGGTATTTAGGATAAAGGAATGCTGAGGCTCTGAAGAAAAATCATTCAGATGAGGCTTTGATAACATAAGATAAGAAACAATAATAAATTGGTTACTTTAATCCACGACTGTTTGTGGGTCACTGCTGTGCACAAATGGCTTCCACGTTTCACCCACAAATACACAGTCAACTTACTTTACAGTATATTCTGTAAACCTCTTTGAGACGTCTAGAAGACATGAAAAAGCACTACATTAAATGAAATGATTATTATTATTCGCTTTTATGCTTTTGTACTTTCTGGGATTTTCATTAATTGCTCATTTGTCCACAAAATCTCCTCTCCATCAAAAGCAGATATGGACATGTGTACATACAATACAGTTCCTGGAAATGACAAGGATTCAGAGATCTAATGAGATCTGATGAGAAATTGAACAGGAGGAGTAAGAGGACCAATCGTCTACTCCTGTCCTTAAACTAACACACACACACTATTTGAAATAGTTGCTCAGTACAAATTACTTTGTACTTGGGACGTCCTCCCAACGCGAAAGGCGCTATACAAATGTAATTTTGTTGTTGTACTTCTAGTTTTCATACAAATCAGTGACTTTTTAGTCTTTTTGCACCATGTTTGAATGTATTATGCTGCTGTTCTTTCTGTCTCTGCACTTCATGCATTATTTCACAGCCAAGAGATTAAGAGACAATCTGATTCTCCTCCTCAATTTGAGTACAGTCTTCAGTGTATCACCATGCATTCTATCAGAGAGCCCAGGTAGAAATGACCTAATTGTGGTAAAGTGCCCAGTTTCATCAGGCGCAATCCACACGCTTGTGTTTCATAGCTCTTCATTACAGTGAAGAGCTGACTTCTCACAGTGAGATTGGCCTCATTGCCAGTGGTCAAGAATGGAGGGAGTTTCTCCTTGTGTCCTACGATCTTTTTAACATTTATCTAAACAGGCAGACAGGACCTCAATTAAACATCTCATCCAAAACACCACATCTCTAACAATGCAGCTCTCCTCAGTGCAGTATTACAATGGACTGAGTTCAAAGCCTGAAATAGAGCTTGACCTCACAATCTTCTGACTCAGAGATATTAATGCAAGCAACTGAACTAGGCTAACACCAAAAATGGCAGGTATTTACAGCAGTGCAGCTACCAACTGTGTAGACTACCAACTGTGTAGTAAAAAATCAATGAATTTGGAGGATTATTGAACCAGCACACCAGAAACCCGATTTGTTTTTCAAATTCAATTGCAAATTAGCATATTCTTGCAGTTTTTAAGAAAAGGGTAATTTTAAAAAAAACTTATGTAGTAAACCTATTTGTTTGGAATACAAGCACCATTGTGCAACATCAAGCAACTTTAGTGGTAAATGGGACAGGTGGGATCATTAAATAAATTCTATGGCTCAAAGGGTTTCACAGGAATTTACTGTAAAATAAAGTGACTGTGTAACAAGAACAATAACTTGGATTTATATAGCGCCCTCCATGCTGGACTGCATCTCAGAGCATTGTAAGCAAACACAACAATTAATTTGTATGCAATAAAGTCTCTCAAACAGCCATAGCCAATTTTATCTGAGGAATTGTTGACCAGGATGTTGGGAGAAACATCGCTATGTGATATCAAACATCCAAATTAACTACTACATTCCATCTGAGCTTTCCAAAGTTTGAATAACTAATTTCTTATACCATTCAATTACATATTTCATTAAAAACTTAGCCAGCACCCTTCTGAAATCTACCTACACTGCTCATTCCATTTTCCCTGGCCATCTACTCCATGGTTGGAGCCGAAATTGAAATCAGTGACAGTCTTAACTCTTTGTGATAGCAATTGCCCACTAATTTGAACATGGCACAAAATACACTCACAATCATCGAGCAACATTTCTCTGCTTCAATTTAAAGTAACAAGAATATTACAGAATACTGTATGTGGCTTTATGCAGTATGTGACAGAGAGCATCTGTGCTTTAATGATTCCCTGGGGGTGCAAGAACATTCCTGATTTACTGCAGCAGTTTTGACTCATTTACTTGCGGATTTCTCATCCCAGTACAGTTGACATCATCATTGTGCTGACGATCAGGTGAAAAGAGTTAATTTTATTGTCAAACCAATCATCCCTATTAGTCAAAACAGACTGGAAACAGGTCAATCAAGAAAATAAGACAGTGAGTTGGAGCAATACTGAGATGGCTCTTTCACATGATCAGCTGTTGTGCATTTGTACAATGAACAAGTCAGGAAAATAAATACAATTAAATAACTTTGCAAACATACATGGGAAGAAATTCCACCTGGGTCTAGATCTACTAATTAGGTAACAGTTTAGACCATCTAGAATTTGGCAAATTGTTTAACTTGTAGGTTGATTTTCTGCCATTCCTAAAAGAACATAAGAACTTGTGCTCTTCAACTGATGTAAGAATTGACGTCTCATTGGGAACCTGAATTATCCATCGATTTCAATGATTCACAAGATAGGTTGTATTCTTCGGTTGCGAAATATAATTCAGATACACAATATTACAATAGTAACAGTTTGAGAGATGTTGCCCACAAAATGCAACAAATTAAAACGTTAAAAGAAACAATCTCATTCACACGAAGGCTTGTTAAACAATATAACTATCAGAACACACCACAATATCTGAATTAAAAACATGGATTTTCATTAGTCCCTTATAATATTGCAAACAAAAATCAACTTGGAATGGCCATAGAGATTTTCACTAGCTCTTCCCTAGTATATACTACAATTTCTGAATTAAAACCAAGGCTTTTTATTGCAGGCCTTGTAATGCAACAAAGAAAAATCTCCAGAGGTTTTCAAAAAAAACACCTGTAAATTAGTGTAAATTCCTCAGTTATTTCTCTAATTCTTACCTCCATAGTCCTCAGCTGAAGTAAATATTTATGCAATGCAAAGTGAATGAATGTATACAGAGGTAGGAGTATCTCTGCGCACACCAAGGGCTGTGTTTAGGAAGCTGGGTTTCTACCACACTCTTGTCTTCCCTGTTGCGGGGCAACAGTCCCAGTCTGGCCTTGATGACCCCACACCATTGGGTTTTTCCTGAACTTTGGATTGAATTACATTTCAAACCCAAGCAGACATTACAGTACTGCTAATGGATTAAGATGTACAGGAACAACTTTCACACAGCACTCAGTAGGAGTGATAACAAAGTGCTGTTTTGTTACTGTTATTATAATGCATTTCAGTGGAACCTTCTACTTTTAAACTTTTGAGATTAAACTCATGTTCTAAAGCACATTATAATATCTAGTTATTTGCCTTCATGTGATTATCTAAACAGAGATTATCTAAACACAACTAATCTTGCCCATGCTTGTATGTTGATGTAAAAACACTGTTCTACAATCATTCCCATGTTTCTGCAAGGTACAACGTAAGTCTCTTAATTCAATACACAGCAACTAATTCTTAATGAAGTACAAAACAATCCAAAGCTCCTGACTGGCTTTTTTTTTAAAAACAAAAAATCAGCAAATTGAATTTTTAAATAAACCAGATCTGTCAGCCTCAAACTGCAGCGGTCGGAAAACAAGCAGACAAAGTCTTGATCACCATTTCCATCTAGTGGCTCATAGCTGTATCCACAATAACAATTATTCCACTTTAAAATGTCCAAGTTTGGGAAAATATGGGGTATATTTCCATCTGGGATTTACTGTATATTGGAGCACAATAATAATGATAATTTGGTCACTTAATCCATGACTGTTTGTGGGACATTTCTGTGTGCAATTGGCTGCCACGTTTCGCCCACAATACAGTCAATTCACTTTACAGTATATTCCACCTTTCACGTCAGACGAACATCCCATAGCAATGGACAGTTAACAGTTTGCACCCGAGCTGGGAGTTCGAATCAAGTTCGAATCAAGAAGAGAGGATAGGGTGTGGAGAGTGACTGAAAGCAGTCAAAGAGGAAAGTGTGGAGACTGACCTTGAGGGGGGCAAGGGAGGGGGCGAGATGGAGGGATTTCGGGATGGAGTTCCAGTTGGTGTGAGCAGAAAATCCGAAGGCCCAATTGCCAATGGTGGGTGGGTGGTGTGTATGGGAGGGGAGGGGGAGCAGGGTACGTGAAGCAGGCCAATGGCCGTTGATCAGAGGGAGCGAACAGGTTGGTATGGTATTAATAGGCTGCGGAGGTAGGGAGGAGCAAACCATGGAGAGCTTTAAAAGTGAGAACAAGGATTTTAAACTAGATCCTCTGAGGGATTGGGAGCTAGCGGAGCCAGGTGAGAATGAGGGTGATCAGTTTACAGAGCTTTGTATGGGAGAAGATAGAATTTTGAATTATTTGCAACTTGTAGAGGGAGGAGTTACAATAATAATCCTTGTCTTTGATATGACGCTTTATCACATAATTGAGATATTTCAAAGCACTTCACAAACTATACTGTAAAGTGAACTGACTGTACATTTTGTCGTTGTTGTCCTGCCCAACTGATAGTGAAGATCATCTCAAAGTTTAATTCCGTAGAAGTAACCAGAAAATTAGACTCTGATAACTTATAGCTCTAAGAAAAACAATTAGGACTTGGAAACCTGGTGCAGGGCTCAGTGAAGAGATGAGCTGAAATGCAGGCTGAAATAACACATCAGCTTTACATCGGGTTGAATGTTTGCATTCTCATATTGGAATAAATGTGCCACTGCCAGAGGATGATTGACAACCTGCCAAGGACAGTCCACGCCACCTTGATATTTCATGCGTCACCTTAATGTGATTCATTGCCGCTCCATTATCAGAGTGAAGTACAGGTATCCCTCCCCAACCGCGGCCTCACCAAACACGAAACTCATGTATCCGCGGTTTGCTAAATGCGACAACCCTCACAAACCGCGTTTTGCGCATCCGCAATTTAAATCCGCGGGTTCAAATTTTTGAACAGCTAGCGTACAGCACTAGGACCCAGTTGCGAGGTTGCAATCAACCAGTGACAATGCTTCTCTCTTAGGATTAAGGTAAATATAGTAACATGCATTTATTCCCCGTGTGTCTCTATCTCTGTGGTAGTCCATCAGACAGCCCCCCAGCCCCCCGTGTTACCCCCACTCCTGTGTGTCTCTATCTCTGTGTAAGTCCGTCAGACAGCCCCCACAGCCCCCCGTGTCACACCACCCCCCACCCCGTGTGTCTCTATCTCTGTGTAAGTCCGTCAGACTGCCCCTCCAGCCCCCCGTGTTACCCCCCCACCCCCCCACACACCCTCTGTCTCTCTCTCTCTCTCTGTAAGTCAGACAGCCCGATTGTCTGATTTCTACAGATCCTGGCAGCGCCCAAACTTACTCCCCGTATCCCCATGTTTCCTATAGGGCCCTGTTTTTCCAACCGTGAAAAAACGCACGTACTCCTCCTATCTCATGTTTGCCATAAGGCCCTGCATTTTCCAAACGCGATTTTACCAACCACGGAGGTTTACAGGAACATATCCCTCACAGTTGGGGAGGGATACCTGTACTGTATCACTAACTGACCTGTCACCACACCTCTGAAGTGCCATACTTCAAATTCACTGTAAACAATTCCAAGGCATAAATGTAAAATGGCAACTTTGCTCACATAACACCGGTACGAGACAAGTCCCTTAATCAGCTCCCAAAGAAAAACAGAAATCGCTGGGAACACTCAGCAGGACAGGTTGCATCTATGGATTAAGGAAAGTGAGTCAACGTTTTGGGTCCACGACCCTTCGTCAGAACTAAATCAACTAACTTACAGTGAATCAGCTCCTTAGCTACAACAACAACATGCATTTATATAGCGCCCTTCACACTGGATAGCTTCGCTGAGCGCTTAAATGTTTGATGCAGCCCTATCGCCAACTCGATAAGAGGTGAACAGAGGAACCCAAAAGAAGGAGAGATGTATAGGCATCCTCTGCCACTGTTGCTCTTATTCCGCTTGACAAGGCTACAGTGTTGTTCTCATAAAAGGGACACAGCAGGGTTCGACCCTTTGGAGAGAGAGTGTGCATTTCATTCTAGACATGGGAATTTCCACTTGTCGATGGAATTTAAAGAAATCTCAATATGATTTGGATACACTTAAGTATCATGATGGGTTTCTGCACCTGTGAGACACCCAGCTGACCAAAACAAGGCCATAATATTTTGATTTGCCGATGGACTCGCTAAGGAGAAGTCAGCAGTTAAGTTGCCTATTAGGATGTGCATTGAGAGCAGCAAAGGCCCAATAAAGAGATTCCCCGCTGACCCCAAAAGAGCTGAGGAGTTGCAAATGGGATGTGAAGAGCTAAAGACTCATATAAACAGTAAAAGCTGATAAAACCAACCTGAAATACTTAGATTTTCTGATAAATAACTCTTAGTTAGTTCAACACAGAAACTACCAGTTCAGTCGACGACAACAACAACAACAACTTGGATTTATATAGCGTCCTCTAGGCCAGACGGCGTCTCAGAGCGCTTCACAATAACGGATCCCAGGGCCGAGCCTGGGGGAGAGGGAAAAAGGTGACCAAAAGCGCGGTCGAAAAGCAAGGTCTTTAGCCGTGTCCTGAAAATAGGAAAGGAGGGGGCGAAGTGAAGGGAATGAAGAAGGGAGTTCCAGAGCCTCGATTCGTGGGGGCTGAAAGCACAGCCGTCGACGGTGGAATGGAGGATTCGGGTTGACAAGGAGGAGGCCAGACCCGGAAGAGCAAAGGCAACGAGTACTGTTGTGAGGACAGAAGTCAGAGAGGTAGGAGGTGCAGAGGAGTGGGGGGATTTAAACACAAGAGTGAGGATCTTGAATTTAACTAATACCCTATGTCCTCTGATGAACTTATACATATATTGGTAATGAATTAATACAGATACCACTTCTTCAACATACTATTGGGGACTTGTTCCACATTTCTCAGAACAAGTTTTAACTTTGGCAATAATAAGAAGCAGAAGAATATATTATTCATTTCTTGCTTCTTGGCAGTGGAAACCCAGACCACAGAAGTCAGGATGTTTACGACAAGCAGACAATAACCCCTTGTGTATTTAATTTATCTTACCAACAGTCGGTGCAATCTTTAATGTGATTGTATGCTGAAGCAATAAATATGACCTGGGTTGAATCGGACAGTAAGAGGTTAATAACAATCTTCGCATTTGGTATACGACCCCTTCACATTGGGAGTGATGTCTCAAAGCGCTTCACAGGATGTACTATAATGTGAAGTGACTGTATGTCATAGCGAATGCAGCAACTAGTTATGCACAGCAACGTTCCACAAACAGCCATGAAGTGAGTGACCAATTTTACCTAGGTGGCTGTTGGCCAGGACACTGGGGGAAACACCCTCTCTTTTCGAAAAGTGCCCGAGGATGTTTAAAGTGCATCCCCATGAAGGTTGACTTGACATTCATCCATTCCTCTCGAAAAAGATGACAACTGTTAAAATACAGGATGATCAAAAAGTCATGATCTCTACCTTATCATTTATTAAAAATTCACCAGTATTTTAAGACTTGGTAGACATTGTAATGGGATCGCAACATTTTGGTCACCTGTAAAAGCCAATGGCATGTTGCTGTTCTTACATGGGTTTACTACAAGAGGGACCTCGGTGTCAGAGTCAAATGTGAACGTCAATGTGTGCACGGGTGAAAAGTGCAGCACCAGCTAAAATTAATTGTATCCCATTTAATTCTTGTGAGGAACACAATGGTGAAAAATATTTACCGCCACTTTTAAATATGTTCGAATAATAACAATAATAATAATCCTTGCATTTGATATTTTCACGTCTTCTAGACATCTCAAAATGCTTCACAGAATATACTGGTAAAGTGAATTGACTGTATATTTGTGGGTGAAATGCGGCAGCACATAGCAACCGTAATCAGCACCACCTTAGGCCAAGGTTATACCTAGACTTCCATTCTCACATGACTGAGGCAACTTTATATATAAAAAAAGACCAGGTGCAAGATCAATCCTTTTTTACTTATTAAAAGTTACCACTGGGTCTTTCTTTGGCGGCTCTAATGGGTCCTATGTAAAACGAGTACAGATTCAACCCATATTCCCAGATGGGAGGGATAGATCCACAACACAAAACTGCTGGCAAATTGGTACAAAATTGATCTCCTCACTCAGAGAGGTCACAAAAACCAGCTGCTGTGAAAACAGAAAAAGTCAAGACATGTGCGGACAGGGACTCCTCTTGAGATTGAGGCAGCGCAGAATCGAGCTGTACTCGGCATGCGGCTGCACTCTACCTGACCTAGGAAGCTTCACGCTGACACTATGCGACAGGAATGCAAGGCTGTTTCATTCCCCAGGACTGGTATCTTTGACCTTGGTAAGCACAAACATTTTTGCCCACACCCCCACCCCACTCAAAAAAAGGAATAAAGATATCACGAGGAATATCAGAACGAGGAAAGGCAGAACTGAAGTAGAAGAGAGCTTTTAGGTGAATTTCCCACTTTTTGGAAGCACACTGAATTGAAATCAGCTACATCATGAATTACGCATTGGGTTTCAAATGCTGCTAAACTCGACACAATCAAGATTTTCTTTTTTTTAATCCCATAGGGGCTTCCCAGAAGATAAATTCAAATAGTAATACCACTAGGATCACACAATGCTTTGAAATTCACATGTTCATTCACAAAAATCAAAGTGACTATTTTAAACAGGTATGAGTATTTGAAATTGCATGTACTAACGATGTGTAAATCAAGGACTGGATAAGCCACAATTTCTTGCGACCTAACAACAACAAAATTACATTTATAGAGTGCCTTTCACGTCAGGAGGACATCCCAAGGCGTTGAAAATAATAATCCTTGAATTTAATGTAGCACTTTTCACGTATTCTAAACGTCTCAAAGCGCTTCACAGAATATACTGTAAAGTGAATTGACTGTATATTTGTGGGAAAAACGCAGCAGCCAATTGTGCACAGCAGTGACCTACAAACAGTCGGGGATGAAATGACCAATTTTATTTTTGTGGTTATTTTGGAGGGATTATTATTTTGAAGGAAACTTGCCCAAGATTTCTCCCTGACCTGCCTAGATTCGAACACAGGTCTCACACTTGTAAGGCGAGTTCTCTAACCACTGAGCTACAGGAGTTCAGGATTCAAAAGGGCTAAATAGAAAATGCCCTCCTTAGCTCTCACTAATGTCTCCTCACTTCTGGCTCTGAACTCCTCAACCACCCTGGCTTTTCTCAAACTCACCACACCAGTACGCAAACTTGTTAAAAACTCATCTCACCATTTTCCTTCACATTCGATCCCTGACCAGGACAGTTTTTCTTCACCTCAGCCACATCGCCTACCTCTTTCCTAATCATACAATAATATATGTAGAAACTGGGCTCTGATGATGTTGACACAGATCCTTTTCTCTTCCCAACACGCCTTTAGGCATTCTGCATTCAGTGGAACAGTAGCAAGCTAGACACAGGACTATTTTAACAAAGATTTCATATCCTGGGAAGACAGCAGGATGAATATTTTGCAAGGAATATCATACTTTAGCTACAACATCTATCATCTCGGATTCAGATTTCTTTCTTATTCACTCAACAGTTTTGTGTAGCGATAGAGAATTGCACCGTGTGACGCACTTTGAGATGTTTTGACAAAGTGATTTATTATAATTTTCAAAGCCAAATTAATTAGAAAATGAAAATGCTTAGTTAATTGTATCATTTTTGTTACATCATGGATTCAGGTAACGAACCCGAACTAATTTGACCATATTCTTCCAGCATGCTCCAACAAACTCCAACTTGCTGCAACCACAAGATCTTTCTTAGATGAGTTTGCATCCTGCCCTCTGATACTCGTCCTGGTAAATGTTTTTAGTTTTTAAATGTCCTCCCTAGGAAGAAATACTTCCTGGTGTCTGTCGTGAAATAGAACAGACATCAGGAAGGACATCCTTACTGAGAGACATTTTATTTTTCAGTGTGAGCAGTCTGCTTTACATATGGGAGTCAGTCAGCCAAGGGTAAAAACTAGGAGGGGATGCATTAACAGCTGTAAGGAGTTCCCATCATTTAAAGATTCGTTCATCAAGGAAATTCTTTGTCCTTCATTTTGCACTTGGGTTATGAGACAAATTTGTTCCTGTTTTCTTTTCATAAACCGTCTCCTTAAAACTTCGAGCTAATCTTGGCTGAATGTTCTACAGAAACAGCTGTCTTCCAACAAATGATGATCACAATATTGACTCACCATTCCCTCCCTCCCCCTCATGTCAAGGAGTTTATATCCCCAGGGCTGCCTGACATTTGTTTGCTACTTTGCTGCAGGGTTTAGCTGTTCTCAGCATTGGCCACTGGGTGGAACACTTCACTCTTTGGTCTTTCAAACAGGAGTATTGAGAAATACAGGCAAAAATGTGATGGCAAGAAGTTCCAAACAAACCCTGGAGGTTAATAACTGTTGCACCACCTCAGCCAAGTGTGGTAATATTTTCTAACATTCATCAACAGCATGGAACTTCAAAATAAGATGACAATATCTGCTCCATTGAAACTACGCACTTGTTTGAGCAGGGTTCAGGAAATAACAAACATCACTATACCAGAGCTGCCAACCTTTTTTTAACAAAAAAAAGCTAAAAACAGTATTTTGTAGTAAAAAAAGTATTTTCCCCAGAACCTACAGCGTACAGAACTAGGACCCAGTTGCGATGTTGCAATTAACCAATGACAGCGCATCTCTCTTAGGATTAAGGTAAATACAGTAAATACATGCATTTATTCCCTGTATGTCTCTATCTCTGTGTAAGTCCGTCAGACAGCCCCCCCACCCCCCAGCCCCCCGTGTTACCCCCCCCGCCCCCTCCGTCTCTCTCTCTCTGTAGGTCAGACACCCTGTCTGACTGTCTGATTGCTGCCCAAACTTATTCCCCTTGTCCCCAGGTATGTTTTATGTGTTTTTTCTGTGTTTCCCATAGGGCCCTGTGTGTAGAATGCATGTGCCCACGTACTGAGCTTTGTGACGGATCAAAAAACGTATTTTACCAAGCAAAATTGTACTGCAGTATTTACTTCAATTTACCGTACTAAATACGGCAAAAACGTACTGGTTGACAGCTCTGCTATACTTGTACAGCAATGCATCAATGATGCCATTCAGTCAATCTCACTCAAGAAGTTCAATGCGATAGCAATGCTACATACACACAAATATACATGTATACAACTAAATGTATAACTTTAACCAGAGAGCTTTAGCACACGATAAAATGCTGAGAGTTAAGTGTATGACTGCACCTTACCCCATATCCGGTTCGGTGAAGGATAATGGATACGCAGGACTGAAGGACAACGAGAAAAACACATAATTACAATCATAGACAATAAATAACCAAGCTAACGATGCAGAAAACATGAACAGCTTTGTATTTCAGAACTATAAACTCACATTGGTACGAGCAGCACCTTAAATAAAAATCACCAAATTCCTGTTCATTTAGATACATTTCCATGTTTGTGCATGGTTTTGACTTACTGCCAGGATAGCTCCGGGACACTACCGTGTGTGAGGAACGCTACAGAGATGCAAGTTGTTGTTGTTTTTATTCCGAAGACCTTTAAGGTCAAACCATTCTTCAGGATTAGATGTAAGATTTTAAATGTGATGCTGCAGCAAGAAAACTTTAGGTAAAATCGATTGAAAACAAATAACCTCGGTAGCCAATCCTTAAAGCAATGGTTTACATGGGAGAAGGTCAGGCAACACATAGACAGGCAGCTTATTGTGCTGATGCGGTATTTCCATGCCCTGATCGGAGTAAGCAACTAAAAAAAAGTTACAGACTACTGATAAATCAGTTGTAGAATACACAATTTTGCAAAATTCATCAAACTACACACAAAACAATCAAATCAAACCTTTGCGTCTTGGTCTAAACACAGGTTAGAATATGGCCCAGGCATGAATTGCCATTAAAAATTTATTTTCAAAATCGCTGCAGAGAGTTGTGTTGAGTGACTGTTTTTCATACTAGAGTGAAGTGTGCAGTGGCGTCCCCCAGGGATCAGTTTTGGGACCACTGCTCTTTTTAATATATATTAACGATCTTGACTTGTGTGTAGGGAGCACAGTTTCCAAGTTTGCAGATGATACTAAGTTAGGGAGAATAGTAAACAGTAGGGTCCGTCAATATGGAAATTTTCCGTTTTAGATATATCGATGGGCTCATATTGAGATATACCGAAATATCGATATTTTCGGGTTTTTCGTACTGTGCATGTGCGCACAGCGCGCACATTCGGGGTGCGCGCGCGTTCCGGGTGCGAGCGCATTCGGGGCCTATCTCCTCAGGAGGTAAATATCTTTCTCTCTCTGTGTCTCTCACTCTCTCCATCTCTGTGTTTTTCTGTCTGTGTCTCTCTCCTCTCTCACATCCCCCCAATCTCTATATATCTGTATATTATCACATCCACCCCATCTCTCCCCCAACATCCCCCCCGCCGCC
>JAAILG010017653.1:0-15719 GCA_012026655.1 Hydrolagus affinis | reverse complement strand
GACCTGCAGCCTATGAATGGAGGAACTGGGGAGGCCGACGAGGAGAGAGTTTCCATAGTCGAGCCTCGAGGTGATGTATGCGTGCACAAGTGTTTCGGCAGCGCGGGGGGTGAGGTAGTTGCGGAGTCTGGCAATATTGCGCAGGTGCTGCCTTGGTTTAGTGTTTCACACGAAGGGTAGAATGACCTGAAAACACGGCAGCCAATCTGTGCCAGTGACGTCCACAAAAAAACACTGCTATATTTGTCCACAAAACACAAATCACTACACCTTACATGGATCTTGTGAAGCTCCTTGAGCAGGTTATCGACAAAGGGTCAAATGCAAGGATTGTTATTGTATTATTTGAGTGAGGTAGAGGAGTGATTGAGTGAGGGATTGAGGAGTGAGGTACAAGAGTGAGCGAGTGAGTGAGTGAGTGAGTGATAGAGAGAGACACTGGAAGCCAGCACAGACTGGGGGAAGCTGTCAGCCATGGGTAGTTGGTGTCCCTGAGCTCTGAGGACAGCCTGGGAGGGAGGGAGGCCGGACACACTGCCTCCGGCGGACCACTCCCACGCCTTGGCTGGGCTAGGACTTGGCTGAAGGAAGGCTGGGAAGCAAGGCTATCCTCCTCCTCACTGCCTGCCACTGGGCAGCAGCTGGGAGCCATCGGCAGGAGCTGGAGTCCTGGTCAGGGTGGGGGGATGTGGGTGGTGGGGGGAGAGGGTGGGGGGGGGAGGCCGAGCTGAGGCCGGAACCCACCCATTCCCATTGACACTGCGGTTCAGGCTGGCCTGTTCTCAGGCCCTGCGAGAGCAGCCCAGGTTACAGGGCACTCAGAGTAACATAGCATCCCAGGATAAAACAGCCTGGTGTTTACTCCCTCTGCTCCCCCCGCCTGTCATCCTTGTTATTGTGGAGAGTAGGCGGGGGCTGAACTAGTCCAGTTCCTGAGCTAAGCGGGTCTGCAGTATTCCAGGGTTTGCACTCTCACTAGGGCGTGTGACTCTAGGTAACTGTCGCTCCAAGCCTCAGAGTTTCCTCATCAGTTATCTGATAGACATGTGCCTTCAGTGTGGTTGGGAGGACCTCTCCGTGACAGCTTATGTAGATACACACTGGAGTTCTCCACTCCAATAATGACAATAATAATCCTTGTATTTGATAGAACACCTTATCACACCATTGAGACGTCGCAAAGTGATACACATGAACATACAGACAGGACCTTGGTTTAAGGTCTCACCCAAAGGACGGCATCTCCGACGATCTCTCCAACCCTGAGTTGGGGTGTCAAAGTGGAGTCCTGTAGCTCAATGGTTAGAGCACTCGCCTTACAAGCAAGAGATCTGGGTTCAATTCCAAGCAGGGCAAAACCTTGGACAAGTTTCTTTCCTCCGCACGACCAATAAAAATTGGTCATTTCAATCCACGGCTGTGTGTGTGGAGTGGGAACGCTGCTGTGCGCAATTGGCTGCCGTGTTTTGCCCACAAATATACAATCAATTCAATTTACAGTATATTCTGTGAAGCTCTTTGAGACTTTGATACGATGTGAAAAGCGCTATATCAATTGCAAGGATTATTATTAAAGTGGGGCTTGAACCCACAACCTTCTGACTCAGAGGTGAGAGTGAGACCACTGAGCCAAGCCGTGTAACCTTCAATACTGTTCCTCATGAAATCCTGTTCGAATCCCTATTAAATGATCAGCGTTCAGCCTCAGCAGCCACTCGGAAACCCCCCACCCCCCACTCCTTCCCCTCCCAACAACTCGGTCCTGACTGGAGAGAGCGAGTGTGAGTCTGGAATCTCCTCCATTAAGAAAAGACAAAACAAGTGGGAAGGAAGAGACACAGTGACAGAGGATGAATTAACAAACGCAGCCTGTTCAGCCTCTGGGGAAAGGCAGGCAGAGACACTGATTCCTGTAAGCTTTAACAGGTACTGACAGCCTAGCACACAGTGAGAACCCAGCTCCCCAACACCCCCCCCCCCCCCACCCCCCACCCAGCCGTCTGCCCTCCAGCTCAAAAACAACAACAAAATTAGATTTTGTGGAAAAGCAAAATTAGTGCTTTTCACATTGGGAGGACGGCCCGAGGCGCTGACCAGGGCTGGAGAACTGGTATGTGTGGTGTGTGTATGTGTGTGAGTGTGTGTATGTGTGTGTTTGTGTATGCGTGTGTGCGTGAGTGTGCATGTGTGTGTGTGTGTGTGCGTGAGTGTGTGTGTGTGTATGTGTGTGTGTGTGGAGTAAGGAAATTGCCCAAGGTTTCACCCTGACCTTCTTGGATTCGTACACAGGTCTCACGCTTGTAAGGCAAGTGCTCTAACCACTGAGCTACAGGACTCAACAGCTTCGCTTTTACCATCCATCTGGACAGGCATAGATGGGACATTGGATTGTTGTCTCACTCTAAGGACGGCACCTTCACCAATGCAGCACTCTCTCCCCCAGGCGCTGCACTGGAGTGTCTCACAGCCTGATCTGTGAGCTCAGAGACCCCAATGAGGGTGGATATTGATCGAGAAAAACTATAAAGTTGTATATGTGTGACCTGGGTTTAATTCCTGGCAGGTTCAGAGCAAAACCTTGGGTAAGGTTCCTTACCTCACACACCTGATGATAATAATAATAATCCCTCAACAACAAAAAAATTGGTCACTTCAATCCATGATTGTTTGTGGGTGGGGGAACGCTGCTGTGCGCAATCGGCTGCTGCTTTTCACCCACAAATATACAGTCAATTCACTTTACAGTATATTCTGTGAAGCGCTTTGAGACACCGTCTTGAAGACGTAAAAAGGGGCTAAATCAAATGAAAGTATTATTATGTGTGTGTGGTGGTGGGGTAGAGGGGAGACTGAATGCAGAGCTGCATGGAGTGAGGACAGAGGCGGGGAATGAGGTGGGAGGGTAGGGGGGGTGGGGGTGAGATGTATGGAGAGTTGGACAAAGTAGCGAAGGACGGAACGGCCTGGTAGTCTCTAGCCCCCCCACCCGACACAGATACAGACACAGGCTGGTGAGCTGGGAGCAGACACATGGCACTCAGGGGGTCAGAAGTCGAGACTGATGAGGGACTGGAACAAGTCAAAGAAAACAAGCTTTGTGTCAGCACTGATAAGAGAGTCAGCGAGGGAGTAGATAAGGCCATCGGCAGCTGCTAAACAAACAGGACTGGGTCAGGCCAGGAACAACAACAGGAGCTTCAAACCCTCTCCCAGCTCCCTGCCGTCAGGCTCGGCTCACTGTGTCCCCCCGCCACCCACCCACTCCTCACCAAACCGGCTCACGTCAACAGCCACAGAAACATCACAATATGTCTTACACACACACACACACCTGTACCCTGACTGGGGAAAGTGTCATACACACACAACATATAACATGGCAGGCCTCACACCCATCACATTGGAATATTCATCATGATAATAGTAATCCTTGAAACTGATGTAAACATCTTCTAGATGTCTCAATAATAATAATAATCCTGGCATTTGATATCGCAGCTTTTCACGTCTTCTAGACTGTGTCTCAAAGCGCTTCACAGACTATACTGTAAAGTCAATTGACTGTGTATTTGTGGGCGAAACACGGCAATTAATCCTCATCACGAAGCTGTAATATCTGTATCCATGAGACAGCTCCAAGCTTCACAGGATTTTATGTGAAGTGAGTGTAGTGACTGTGTGTTTGCAAGTTAAACGCAGCAGCTGGTCTGTAAACTGCAAGGTCCCACCAACAGCCATGCAGTGAGTGAGTGATTTCATCTGAGAGACAGTCATCCGGGGACACCAGGAGAGAGACAAAGTCCCTTCTCTCTTTCGCAACAAGGCTGTGGGAGGGATCGTTAATGTCCCACCAAACAGCCACTGAGTTCACGTTACATCCAAAGGCTGGCATCTCTGACACTCTAGCGCTCTACCAGAACCACACTGGAGCGTTAGCCTGGACTGGGAATTCAGAGTGAGAGATAAAAGATGTGAAAGTGTAAATCAAACTCATGCCGGGCTGGTTCGAGGGCGAGGGGGGCAGGGGGGTGGGGGGTCGGGGGTGAGTAGTTGGGACGGGGGGAAGAGGGGGGGATCTGGGGTGTGTGTCAACCCAGCGGTGAAATGGTTAATGTGCCATTCCCCCCCTGTTCCCCCGTTTCCCCCCCCCCCAGCTCCACTCCACGACACTGATTATTGTAATTAAATTCCACCCTCATCACAATGTGTTGTGTTCTCTCCGCAGCGCTCTGACTGCGACTAATGGGCGATGTAATCACGCTTTATTACCTTCCTGGGGATGCCCTGACCCCATTACGGGCTCCGTCACCTGAGGGAACGGGGCAATTCCTGTGTTAATCACCGGGAGTCAGTGGGTGTCATGGAGATCCCTCCACTGCCCCCACTTCCCACCCCCCACGACTCCCCCGACCCTCTCAACATCCTCACACTCGTTTTCAAATCTCTTCACGAACTTCGCCTCCATTCCTCTCCGACCAGTTTTCTCCCCCACCCGCTACCTCTGCCTCTGCCTCCATTGGCTGCGGTATTCTGTATGTCCCTCATGCCCTCTGTTCCACTATCAGGGGCTGAGCTTTCAGCCACTACTCCTTCCTCCAAACTCTCCTTCTCTATCCCCTCCACCTCGTTTCTTCCTTCCCCATCTTCCAATCGCGCCTGAAGACTTTCCTTTTGACTGACTGTGCCAACCCCCACCCCACCCCACCACCCACCCCCACCTACCCCCACCCTCCCACCCCAGCTACACCACTGGCAGGCGCTCTGAATTGTTGTTTTCCAGAAACCTGGAACTCTCCCCAAAAGGCTGTGGATCCAGTCACATTGTCAAGACTGGAGGTGGTTTGTCAGGTCAGGATATCAAGGGACACAGGGCAAAGGCGGGTAACTGGAGCTGAGGAACAGATTCAGCCATGGTCCTATAGAATGGCGGAACAGGCTGGAGGGGCTGAATGGCCTCCTCCTGTTCCTATACAACAACAACAACAACAAACAACACAATTACATTAATAGAGCGTCTTTCACATTGGGAGGACGTCCCAAGGCCATACTCCTATGAGGCTAACAGTGTGTGTGTGTGGTGTACTCTCCCGGTACTGGGCTGACTGTGTGTGTGTGTGTGTGTGTGTGTGTGCGTGTGTTTGCGTGTGTGTGTGTGTGTGTGCCGTGCTCTCCCGGTACCGGACTGACAGTTGTGTGATTTATTACCTGTGCTATGCTCTAACCTGATCAGTGAGATTAGTCCCTGACTGCGACCCATCTGATGCAGAGTTTCACAAATTGAATTTGGGAGCGCGGGGTTTGGACGCTGACGAGTGTGTGACAGACAGTCTCTCTCCCCGGGGGTGGGTGGGGGGTGGGGCGGAGTGGGGCAGGAGTGGGGGGGGGGCCCCCACACACCAGGTAACAGCGGGTCCCGCAATCTCAGCCGACACTAAACAAGACGTATTAATGTACTAAGGATTTAATGAAGTTCTGGTAAAAATTGCTGGCGTTATTGCTTTAGCGCACATTAGTGGGAGTGAGGATTAACGTGATGGAGATAGATGAGGCTGGATGCCGGGAGTTGGGCGAGGTGGATAGACAGCCCATCCCACCGATAAGTGTTCATTCAGTTAATTACTGAGCTCCTCTCCAGCCACCGCGGTGTGTGTGAGGCAATGAATTGAACACAAATGAAAAGACTTCAGAGCAAAGTGAGGCCTTGATGTAATTCCACAACTGATCAGTGACAGACTCCGAATGGCTTGGCGGTTTGGCTGGCTGTACACCACAACACTGGCCCGAGAGACGAAAGGCTCGAGTGTGAGCAGGAGTGAGTGAGTGAGTGAGTGAGTGATTGAGACTGATACAGGAAGAGTGAGTGCGTGAGGGAGGGAGGGAGGGAGTGAGGGTGACACGAGAGAAGTGACCAAGCGAGCGAGCGAGTGAGTGAGTGAGTGAGTGAGTGAGTGAGCGAGCGAGCGAGCGAGCGAGCTAGCTAGTTAGTTAGTTAGTTAGTTAGTTAGTTAGTTCCCTGGGTTGCTGTGATGAGAATGATCTGCTCCTGACTTGTCCTCACAATTGTCCACAATGAATTTCATTTTCCACAGTTGGTGGTGGCTGCTCTAACCCTGTGACTATGTACCTGTGGCTTCCTGCACTCGCTCACTGTTACTGTTACTAACTCTGCATGAGGCGCTCTGAGACGCCGTCCGGCGTGGAGGGCGCTATATAAATCGAAGTTGTTGTTGTTGAGGTGTCCCTCATAAACTTACCTCACGTTCCCTCCTACACCCACATCACTGTTACACACGCACACACACACCGAGAGATCCTGATAATAATAATAATAATATTCCTTGCATTTGATAGAACTTATCGACATCTCAAAGTGCCTCACAGAATTTACCATCAGGTGAATTTGACTGTATATTTGTGGGTGAAATACGACAGCCAATTGCGCACTGCAGCGTCCCCACAAACAGTCGTGGATTTGAACACAGTTCTTGTAAGGTGAGTGCTCTAACCACTGAGCTACAGCAGCTCCGAGCACACACCACCTGCATACAGAGAGAATGAGAGATCCAAACTACATTCCCTCAGGCTACTAGCTACTCAAGCCCTGTATTGGGGACTTGGGCTCATAGTCCTGTGGGTCAGTGGTTAGAGCGCTCGCCTTACAAACGTAAGACCTGTATTCGAATCCAGGCAGGTCAGGGCGAAACCTTGGGCAAGTTTTCTTACTCCACACACACACACACACACACACACACATGCCTAATAATAATCCCTCCCCCCACAAAAAATACTGTAATAAAATTGGTCATTTCAATCCACGACTGTTCGTGGGGGGAGCTGCTGTGTGCAATTGGCTGCCGCGTTTTGCCCACCAATATACACTTAATTCACTTGGCAATTTATACACTGACTTCACATGGAGTAATGCCTCAGACAGAGCGCTGAAACAACAACAACAACAACTTTGATTTATATAGCGCCCTCCACGCCGGACAGCGTCTCAGAGCGCTGAAACAGGATTGAATGTAAGGAATTTTATATTTATTGTTCTTTCTGCCCAACAGAAACAGCTTTGATCAGGTATCATAGAATCATAGAATTTTACGGCACAAAAGTAGGCCATTCGGCCGATCGAGTCTGTGCCGGCTCTTTGAAAAGAGCGGCTCAATTCCACTCCCCAGCTCTCTCTCTCTCTCTCCCCAAAACTGCGCAAACCCATCCTCCGCAAATAAATGTCTACCTCTCTTTTAAAAGTTCTTTATTGAATCGGTCTCCACCACCTTTTCAGGCAATGCATTCCAGATTCCAACAACTGGCTAGAGAGAGAGTGAGTGAGTGAGAGAGAGAGAGAGAGAGAGAGACTTTTTCTGCTGGTAAATAATAATTCTTACATTGGTACAACATTGTTTACCCAGAGATGAACTTAGCCAAAGTGTGTCACGGGAGACGCTGAGATAGTGAGTGACTGTGGTGAGGCAGAGTCAGTTAGTGAGAGGCTGGACACTGGGAGTTATCAGCAGGATATTAATCACACCCCCAGGGAAATGCCTTTTCCTCAGTGTGGGGGCAGAGAGAGGCACCAAGCCAACCCTCCTCACCCCCACCCTATACCCCATCCAATTCGGGTGGCGAGGGAGCTGGGGAGGGTGGGGTGGGGTGGGTGGACAGTAATTAGAGCCATGGCTGAATCCACCTGACCCACAAGTTATTGAGTGAACTTTGCACCAATGAGGCACCAGCTCCCAGCGAGGCACCTGGAACAAGGCAGATTTATACAGTTGTGAGGGGGGGGACAGTTCAAGGCCACATCACTGTTGTCACTGAGAGTTTGATGTTGTGTGGGAGAGGCTGGCGCGAGGGGAAGCTCGCACAGAAACCAATAAAGTTGTCAGTAATGTATTCCGCGTCAAAGGCTGATGCCACGGCTGGCGGTGAGGCACCGAGAGGTTAATTACCCTTTTCCTTTTCTCTGCTCTAAGATGGATTTAACTGTCACCGGGGGTGACAGATGAAGACAGAAAGTGGGTTGGTTGAACACAGGGCTGCCCTTCGCCTCTGCTGTGGGGAGGCAGCTGTAGTGAGCGGGGAGGGAAACAGGCAGGGACTGATTAATGCCACCACGGCCGGCCTCCCTCTGCCCCAGAGCTGCGGAGTGCTGACCGCAAGCTTACCTGCCAGCCGCTGGTACAGTTCTCCACATTAAAGTCATCAGCCAACCGCGCTCCCCTCGCCCCTCCAGCTGCTGACTCACACGGCAGCTCGTTGACTGGCTCGTGTGGAGTCCTGTAAACTTAGTGGTTGAAGCTTTCACCTCGCGAGTGAGAGGATCTGGGTCAACATTTCCCTGCAAAGTGAAACATTAGGCAAGTTTCCTCACTCCACACACACACACACACACACACGCGCGCACACACACACGCACGTACACACACACACACACTTGGCGGATCGCTTTCCAGGGGTGACAATCCTGCCCCCACCCACTAACCCCACCCCCCACCCCCACCAAAAAATGTGGTCACTCAAACCATGACTGTTTGTGGGACACTGTGCGCAATTGGCTGCCGCATTTCACAAACAAAATCACAGTCCAGTCTACAGTGTATTCTGTGAAGCTCTTTGAGGTGTCTCAATGACACAATTAAGCGCGGGATCAAATACAAGGATTATTATTATTATTATTATTATGAGGAGCTGGCGAGGGATAGGAGGTTGTGGATTTGAGTCTGGTACAACAGCGTCGAAGGTGGCAGAGAGATGGAGAAGGACAAGGAGACAGAGAGAGAGAGAGTCCTGGTCACAGATGGTCAGAATATCCATCTGAAACTTTGACTAAGGTTGTCACTGCGCTGTGGGTGGCAGGGAAACCAGGTCAGTTTCTCCCGGCTCCACTGGCTCCCATTCTCAGAGGATTGATTTTAAGACCCCCCCCCATCCCCACTTTTCCCCCCAATCCGATCTAGCTCCTCCCTCCCGCCATGACCTACCTGCCCTCTCCCTCCCCTGGCAAGCTCTGGCCACTCTCCCTACCCTCCGCCCTTCTGATCCCAAACCCAAAACACTTCCCTGTTCAGCACCTTGGGACATCCACCCGACGTGAAAGGTCCTGTGTACATTTAATTTTGTTGTTGTTGTATTGTAGCCTGGTGTAATTACAGCCCGGTATATATAGAGACGGGTGTATATGGTATGAGGAGAGAGACAGAGAGAGAGAGAAGTGAGATATTCTCTTCTGGGGGAATATTATACTGTTTTCTAAATATAATAATTTGGTAGAGAGTAAGCGCTGTCTACACAGAAAGCAATATTGCAGGTGTGGAAATTCATATTTACTCTGCGCTACAGCAACAATAAGCTAAACTAAACCAGAATAGGATTTAATAAGGAAACAAACGGTGACAATAAACAGCGCATTTCTCAAACAGTGTGTGTAGCACAACAATGTAAAAAAATGAATAATTTACAGAAAGCATTACATTATTTACTGAACCCACTCTCACCGAGTCAAACACAAGCATTATTTATTAAACTTGCTGTTATTTATTTAAAATGAATAATATTTCAAATGGTAACACTTTTATTAAAAACTATTTACATTTTTTTCCTGAATAATGAATTGTGTGTCACATTAAGATGGTGGTTATTAAGACCCGATGTGTTACGGTGAAATGCGCTGTGAATATCAGGCGCTGGGTTGATCAGACCAACTCGCACACACACAACACAACTTGCAATCTGCTTACAATAAGCTTTAAGTTTTATCCTCGGAAGCAAATTCAGACAATCAGGCAGAGAGAGAGAGGGTTTGTCACCTCCTTCTGCCCCGCAGTACTCAACAGATAATAATCATCATTGCATTCGATATTGTGCCTTATCTCATTGTTGAGATGTCTCAAAGCGCTTCACGGAATATACTGTAAAGTGTAGTAGCTTTGTCTTTTGTGGGTGAAATGTGGTAGCCAATTGGGCACAGCAGTATAAAACAAATAATAATAAAAATAATAATAATCCTGGCGTTTGATATCGCAGCTTTTCACATCTTATCCACATCTCAAAGCGCTTCACAGAATATACTGTAAAGTGAACTGACTGTATATATATTTGTGGGCGAAACGCAGCAGCCAATTGCGCACAGCAGTGTCCCCCACAAACAATCGTGGATTGAAATGACCAATTTTATTATTGTGCAAATAGTCATAGAATGAGTGAATTTTGGGGGGAGTGGGGGTGGGGGGGAGGGTGGGGGGGGGGAATGGGGGAGGGGATTTGTTATGACCGGAAAGTGATCTACCCATCAACCATGTTCCCAGTCATTGCTGGGTAAACAGAGGTAGGTGGAGTAAGGAAAGTTGCCTAAGGTTTCGCTCTGCTGGGAATCAATCCCGGGTTCTCTCACTTGTGAGGCACGTGCTCTAACCATTAAGATACAGAATTCCCAGCTGCCTCCAAACCTTCCTATTTACCCCCAGGGTCTTGTTCTTCCTCCCAACAGGCCCCAGTTCTGACGAAGGGTGGTGGAGACGAAACGTTGACTCACTTTCCTTTACTCCATGGATGCTGCCTGACCTGCTGAGTGTTCCCAGCAAATTCTGTTTTTGTTTCAGATTTCCAGCATCTGTAGTATTTTGTGTTTTATTCCATTGAGTACACTTCTGCACACACTGTAGTACATACACATTGAGACACACAGCAGCAGAGGCCAGAGAATGGGTGGTTGGCTGTTACCTGTGGCTTGGTTCAGTTGGCAATGCTCCTCACTCAGGGGCATAACCCTAACCCGAAGGAGTTAGAGTCTCCACAACAAAGACCTGAGCTCACAGGCCCAACTGGCTTTCTGGCCTCGCAAATCGTCTGTTGTGTTTGCCTCGAATAATCTTGACAATGATCACCTGGGAAGCACTTTTATGACATTACAGGCTGATAATGAGGATGTGATTGAGGTGTAATAAGGAGGATGGCCAGTGGGTGGTGCTGTTAGCACTGAGCCAGGCTGAGGTGATGACAGACCTCTTCACTCTGGTGCAGATTAACCAATGCCTTGTCTGAACAGTCATTATAATAATAATAATAATAATAATATTAGGAGTCCTGTAGCTCAGTGGTTAGAACACTCACCTTACAACAAAGATTGTAAGGGTTCAATTCCAGGCAGGTCAAAACCCTGGGCAAGTTTCTTTGCTCCACACGCCTGATAATAATCCCTCAAAAAAACACAATAATAAAGTATAAATTGGTTTATTTCAATAATAATAAATTGGTTATTTCAATCCACGACTGTTTGTGGGGGACGCTGCTGCGTGCAATTGGCTGCCACATTTCACCCACCAATATAGAGTGAATTCCCGTTCTAGTATATTCTGTGAAGTGCTTTGAAACGTCTAGAAAATGTGAAAAGCGCTATAGCAAATGCCGGGATTATTATTGAAGTGCCTCATCACGAGTTCACAATGTCTCAAAGCACTTCACAGAATACACCAGTACCTGTACAGTAACGTGAATCGACTGTCATAGAATCTTACAGAGGTAAGGAGGAGGAGGAGGCCGTTTGTTCCATCGAGTCTGTGCCGGCTCTTTAAAAAGAGCAATTTAATCCCACTCCCCAGCTCTCTCCCCATAACCGCGCAAACCCGTCCTCCCCAAATAAATGTCTACCTCTCTTTTAAAAGTTTTTATCGAATCGGCCTCCACCACCTTTTCAGGCGATGCATTGCAGGTTCCAACAACTTGCTGGCTGAAAAAATGTCTCCTCACCTCCCCTCTGCTTCTTTTAGAAACTACTTTAAATCTGTGACCACGAGTCACTGATACGCTCACCAGTGGAAACAGTTGTTCCCTATCTACTCTGTCGAATCCCCTCATGATCTTAAAAACCTCCTTTAGGGCAAAATGTGGGCAAAATGCAGCAGCCAATCACACACAGCGGTGTCCCCAAACAGTTGTGGACGCAAGTAACCATTTTTTTTGAAGGAATGATTTATTTTAATTACTACAACTTTTATTCTCCTGATCGTACTTGGGCAAAGCTTGGAAACCTTTCAACCTGATATTATCATCACATTACTTTTTGAATGATTATATATCGGAACTTTGTGTTTATTTTCTGCTCCAGTGTCCTGGTCCCCAACCAGCCTCCCTGGTCCCCAACCAGCCTCCCTGGTCCCCAACCAGCCTCCCTGGTCCCCAACCAGCCTCCCTGGTCCCCAACCAGCCTCCCTGGTCCCCAACCAGCCTCCCTGGTCCCATATCACCACACCAGTCACCAGGCATTACCAGGGCATGACCAGAGATCACCAGGTGTAAATGGAGCGTTACTAGGACTGTGACATCCCACTGTGTGATAATCATCAAATCAGATGCCTCACTCCATGGTGTCAATGATTAAAGCTCACCACCAGGGGTCAACCACGAGCTGCTTTCTCTATCACTTTCTCTATCTGTACTGCAACTCCATCTCCATCTCCTTACAGACGCTTTGAGACGTCTAGAAAACCTGAGACAGCGCGATATCCAATGCTAGGATTATTATTATGATGATTCGCTCTTGTCGCTTTCTCTTGCCCACATTCTCTCTTTCACCTGTCAGTCTCACTCAGTTGGTAGCACTCTCAAGTTTCTGTAAAGTGTAGTGACTGTGTGTTTTGTGGCATTCTGATTCAGCACAGCTTGTATCAGTGACTAACAGGTATATTTTATTGGGTTTAGTTGCTACAAATACTTAGAACATCTACAAAAGAGTACATTGTGTAAACAGTGAGAGACTGGTCTGAACCCAGCCCACAGCATAGTGAGAGCAAGAACCAGGGCCAGGAGAGAGAGAGAGAGAGACAGGGGGCAGAGAGAGAGAGAGATACGAAGATAGTGGAGAGAGAGAGTCATGAGAGAGAGAGAGGCATGGAAGAGAAA
Source organism: Hydrolagus affinis (assembly GCA_012026655.1). NCBI lineage: Eukaryota > Metazoa > Chordata > Chondrichthyes > Chimaeriformes > Chimaeridae > Hydrolagus > Hydrolagus affinis. The sequence continues at coordinate 2,819 of JAAILG010017653.1, read as the reverse complement.
GGAGAGACAGTGGCGAGAGAAGAGAGAAACGGGAGAGATACGAGTGGGAGAGACAGAGAGAGAGAGAAAGGGTTAAGTAATGGCACTGTGGGAGGGGAATGAGATGAGTGGAGGGGAGAGAGAAGAAAAGGCATTATAACAGTATCTAATTGTGCTTGTCTAGTGCCTTTCACACTGGAAAGCCATCCCAGGCACTGACAGCAACCTTATCATTTGCCACATTAATGAGCAATAATAATAATAAGCCAATACTACATAAACCACAATATATAAATGCAAGTTCTGTTCAGACATTATAGTCTGTGTGTGAAGGTGTGAATGTCTGTGAGTGTTTGAGTGAGTGTCTTGAGTGCGTGTGAATGTATGTGAGTGAGTCCTTGTTGGCTTTTCCAGCTCTTCCCTTCACAGGCTGCAGCTCGTGTCCTCTCCCGCACCAGGCTCCGAGACCACATCACCCCCACCCTCGCCCGTCTCCACTGGCTCCCCGTCACCCAGAGGATCCAATTCCAGATCCTCTTCCTCACTTTCAAAGCCATTCAAGGCCTTGCCCCCTCCTAGCTCTCTGAACTGCTGTCTCCCTATGAACCTCCCTCCCCCCTCCATTCAGTGGGCTCCTGTCTGCTCCATGTCCCCTACCCAACCCACCCTACCATCGGTGGCTGGGCTTTCAGCCTCTCTGCCCCCACACTCTGGAACTCCACCCCACAGTCCCTCTGCCTCCCTCCCTCCCTTGACTCCTTCAAGGTCGGTCTCAAGACCCTCCTTTTTGACCGTGCCTTCTGCTGCCCTCCCAACTCTCTCCCTCCCCTCCCACCTGCCCCACCCCTCCCCCATGCTCAGGTCCTGGCCCCTGACAGTTCAGCGCCTTGGGATGTCCTCCCAATGTGAAAGGCGCTCTATAAATGTAATTTTATTGTTGTTGTTGAGTGGGTGTGTCTGTGTATGTGAGAGTATCTGAGTGTGTGTGAATGTCTGTGTATGTGAGAGTATCTGAGTGTGTGTGTGTGAGTGTCTGTGCATGTGAGAGTATCTGAGTGTGTGTGGGAGTGTCTCAGTAATAATCGTCGAGGTCTGAGTAATCCTCCACTGGTGGCGTTCCCAGACTCTGCAGCTGATCTGAGAGACAGAGACAGAGAATGAGTGTTATCCACGGTTACCCCATCTGCTGTCCCCTACCCCCACTCCAGTGTCCACTTCCCCACTCCAGTGACCTCCACCCCCCCACCCCTCCCCCCACTTATGACACCCCCCCCTCCCCCCCCACCGCCCGTGCGGAGTGACTCTCACCATATGGCAGGATGGTCAGGCTGGCGGTCGCAGATGCCTCTCCCAGTTGGTTGCGGGCCCGGCACTGGTACTGACCCTCATCCGAGCCGCGGATGCCCTGAATTTGGAGCCAGCCACTCACCGCGTAGCGCCTTGGCCCACCCCGTGCCTGTGAGAGAACAGCAAACTGCTCAGTCCCAGGCTTGAGTTCACGAGTCACAGGTCACAGTGCACCAACACAAACTGCTGCTGAGAGCTTTCAAACCCCGGCACAGAGACTGTGGCTCAAGCCCCACATCTCCCAGCTCAGAGTCCAGGCTGACACTCTAACACGGAGGAATCAGCAGGGCCCACGGTGGAGGCATCACTAGGGCCCACGGTGGAGGAAACACGAGGGCCCACGGTGGAGGCATCACTAGGGCCCACAGTGGAGGCATCACTAGGGCCCACGATGGAGGAATCACTAGGGCCCACAGTGGAGGAAACACTAGGGCCCACAGTGGAGGAAACACTAGGGCCCACGGTGGAGGAATCACTGGGGCCCACAGTGGAGGAATGGTAGGGAGGAGGCAGTTACCTGGATGGAGATGTGAGGATCATCCCCAGGAAGGAAGGTCTCAGCTCCATCTTTCCACCACTCAATAGAAGCCATGGGATAAGCGAAGACCTCGCAGCCAAAGATGACGTCCTCTCCCGTCACATTCCGCACATCAAACGGAGGAGTCACGATCTGAGGCACTGAAACCCACCCAGAGTCAGACCCACTTCATTCAGCCTAACCTCCCTCTCCACCCACCACACAGACAATCCGTCACTCCACACTGTTCGTCCACATTTCCTCTACTCTGTCCACCCACACTCCCAGGTCAGGGTTAGAGACACAGTAAAGCTCCCTCTACACTCTGCTTCTGTCCACACTCCCAGGTCAGCCACAGCATAGAGGCAGAGGGATTCAGGGAGGAGGGTGGAGGAACTGTGTTGATGGTGGGGTGGGTTGTTACTGGATATGAAGCAGGCTGGTGCACACTGAGTGGAGGGAATGGCTCCCCTGAGGCAGTTGGGTGGCTAGGGGTGGTTCATGGAGGGGGTGAAGGGATCTGAATGTGAGGACAGTGAGGGGCTGATGTGTGTGTGTGTGGTGGGGTGGGATGGGGAGCTGGTTTAGCTGGTGACTGCAGAGGGGGTGGGTACGTACCAGCCGGGCAGGGCCCATTGTGTGCCAGGGTCAGATTGGTGCTGGAATTGGCGTTGACAGCTTCCTGGAAGCTGCAGATGTGGGGGTAGGTGTTGTTGTCGGAGCCGCACACAGCCTGAGGGGAGCGGCAGACGCACTGTGGCTCAGGCACGTGTCCGTGGAGCAGGTCTGCCAGATCCAGTCGGCACTCCAGCCCCTCTCCACACTGGCCGTAAAAGTGGCTGATCTCGTCCAGGTCACACATCTGGCCCTCCGTGTTGGCGCACTCCCAACAGCAGCCACAAGGGGGCAGCACGGCCCCCGCCAGGCACCGCGAGAGAGGCGGGCACAGCTCAGGATGGCACTGCCCACACCCGCC
>JAAILG010017650.1:0-15703 GCA_012026655.1 Hydrolagus affinis | reverse complement strand
TTCCCCCCCCCCCCCCCCCCACTACCCCACCGGCACTTTAAACGCAAATGATTCATATCAAGCTCCTGTATGTATTCGCCTTTTTACCCTGTTCGGCTTGAGTGCTGCACTATGCATTTTTAATGAAGAACTGAGCTGCGGCACCGATCCCGAAATAGCAGCAAAGATGTTATTTATGTTGCGTTATTATTTGGACAGCAGTAAAATAGCCCACATTCAGACGTGACGGATCACTCATCTGTCACCGGGGCAGAAAATCCATCAACCGATCGCTTCTGGATCTGCGTTGCGTGGCAACCATCATTTCATTTTTAAACTACTCGGAGACTGTTTTTTTCTCCAGTACATAAATCACCTTTTGGTACGGCAGCACCTTGCCCTTACTTACACAGCCCCCTCCACGGCAGGCAGAGCCTCAGAGCGCTCGTACTCTGGTGGAAGTCATGTAGCTCAGCGGTTAGAGCACTCGCCTTAGCGTGAGGGCTGTGTTCAAATCGAGGCAGGTCAGGGTAAGTTTCCTTACTCCACACACACACACACATACACGCCTAATAATAATTCCTCAAAAACAAAATTAGTCATTTCAATCCACGACTGTTTGTGGGTCACGGTTGTGCGCAATTGGCTGCTGCGTTTTTCCCACAAATGTACAGTCAATTCACTTTACTGTACTGTATAGTCTGCATCAAATGCAAGGATTATCACTAAATATTAGTGGTATTATGCTCGAAGATGCCGGTGTTTCTCTCCTTATCCTCCTCTCCTTCTCCGAAAGTGTTTTGACTCCTTTTATGACATAAATGTGCATATATACACCGGTCTCCTTTCAAACACTGGTGGCCATGGCGTACATGCGACCCCGTGCTTAAGAGGATTAATAATATCAATAATAATCCTTGTATTTGATTTGGCACACTTTATGAAGCCATCTCGAAGCTCTGCGCAAGATTGCTGTGATACGTACACCAAATTAGGTCTCATTTTTTTGTGGGGGGACAATTTCAATACATAAACTAGCTCCAAAACAATGGTCACCAATGGTCTGACTTTGCACAGCTCGACCTTACTGTGAAGTGCAGTACTTTATAGAAAAAAAAAAGTCTTCTGTGAATCGCAAGAGAGAGAGAGAGTTTCTTCGCCCTACCTCGACCCCCCCCCAACCCACCCCCCCTGCTCTGGGACCTTGCTGAATTCTGTGAAGCGCTTTGAGACGTCGATACGATGGAGAAAGCACTTTATAAATGTAACGATTGTTATAATTTTTTTTATTTACTACCGGACCTCACCACTTTCAATAAATTCCATTCGAGCCGTACCAACAGGGCTGTCACGAATGAACCAGCTTATCTGGAGCTGGACTCAATGAGTAACTGCTCACAGCCACAATTAAAGGACGTGCCTCCTAATCTTGTATGAAAAGTACTTGAGTCAAACTTCTCGTGGGCATCCGTCAAGAGGAGGAACAAAGAATTCCTCAGCTGCCAAGAGGGGGCTTGTGGGAAGCATTGTAATGGCTTTTTTTTTAACCTGCCTACCAATCTCGTTTCCGCGCTTTCTCTCAGCCTGCAGCGTGCGTGTCTCTGTCAAAAGCGACGGGAATTCCCAGCGGACGCTCGACGCGCATTGAAGCAAAGGTGCTTAACAATGCAAAGCTTCAGATTGCCATCGCAAACACAAAGGGCTCTCGGCACGCATCGAATTCACTCAGGAAATCAGATCAACGGATACAAACTTCAGCTTGTTCGCTCGTTTACCTGAAGTCCTCACACTGTCTCACTCACTCTCTCTCTCTCTCTCTCTCTCTCGAACGCTCTCTCCCGCTCCCTCTGTGCTCAAATATTAAGGCAGTTTGTGGCTAGGTAAGATGTGTCAATGATAAGCCTCTTCGAGCGCTTACAATTTAGTGACCCCCCCACCCCCCATCTCCCCCATCCTCACCCCCATCCTCTCCATCACACAGAGGAACCAATTCAAAGTCCTCCAAGGCCCCTCGTCCCATGCCTACCTCTGAGACCTCCTAACGCAAGATCATTAAGATCTTTGAAGTTGAAATGAAAAGGTATAAGGCATTGTGCTGACCTCGGTTTGTTCAGGAGAGTAATTTGACACTCGCTCTTTTCGCAGTTTTACGCGGACAGTGTTACGTGGAATGACTTTCCCATCAGAGGAGAGAATTTACTGTTGACCGTTGCATCCGTCCACAATATACTACCAGCAGCGGGGAAGAGGGGGTAGAGAGTGAATTCAATCCACGGCTCTTTATCGGTGAAAACCACATAGAGATGGGGCTGTATTGATTTTACACTGAGGGTGGCAGATTGCAAGTCAAAGGCAGCGCTCGGCAAAGGGCGTATGTACCATTGTGTTTGTGCTGAGTCCTCAATTTACTTCAGGCCAGGGGAACCGGGGTGAAATGTAACTGCAAATTTAGTCTCGCAAATTGCCTGCTGTGCAAAGTGCACATCGAGGGAACTCGGCTTCTCGTACACAATTGATTTTCTTCCCTTTCTATTTGGGTGGATGGCAAAAGCTCCTGTGACATTGTGATAGGGGAGAGAGAGACAGAGGGAGGGAGGGAGTGGGTCTTTTCCTCCGTGTGCGCCCGGCCAGCATTTCGCTCCCGTTGAGACGCGATGCATCGGCGTTATATTAACAATGAAACAATAAATGATTAAATTTTGTGCAGCGACTTTCACGTCGGGAGGACGTCCCAAGGCGCTGAACAGTCAGGTAGGAACCAGAGCAGGGGGGGGTGGGGTGGGGAGGGGATCGGGGTAGGGGGAAAGGAGAGTAGGAAAATTGACTATATATTTGTGGGCGAAACACGGCGGCCAAATTGCGCGCAACAATATCCCACAAAAAAGTGGGGTTGGTGGGGGGGGAGGGGAGGGAAAAGGAGGATTAAAATTATTATTATTCAACTCCGACTCCATGGAGTAGGACACTGCTGTGAGCAACTTGTGGCTGTGTTACTGCGCCCGCAGAAATACACAGTCAATCCGCTTGACAGTGTGGAGCGCCTTGGGACGTTTCGAAAACGTGACGCGTCAAAATGTAAAGGATTATTATTTTGCTCAAACAAAAATCCAGCGCTGGCTCTGATCCCATCCGATCAGACGGCACAGCTCCCGAAAACAACAGGTTATTTTTAATCTGTCTGAAACAATTTTAGCAAACTCGTCGTCGGGCTGTTATCTGCAACGCAGGGTTGCGTGGCTCACGCATCCACTGCTCGAGAGAGAGAGAGAGAGAGAGAGAGACAGATAGAGAGAGAGCAACAGGGCTGCTTCAGGAGAACTCTTAACGTCAAACTGTGAACCCACCCCGCGCGATAAATAATTCACTCTTTCTAAAATATTTAAAAATATATAATCCTTTCTCTATTCTCAGGCCTCCTCCCCACCTTTTTTTATTAATATTAAAAAGAGCCAATTTTGGCATAAACTGGGAGCCCGGGAACTCACTGGACTGTCAAAATCGTTAAAGACTCCACCACTGTCGAGGGTTCGGGGACACTAACCCTGTGTGAAGGGCGCTACGTGAATGCTAGTTGTTGCTTGTTTCCTTCTCTCTCTTATAGGCGTCAAATTCACCCCCACTTTTCCCTCTACACCCCCCCCCCCCCCCACACCCCCCACCACCAAAAAAAAATTCAAATTAATTTTCTGCCTTTGCTAATAAACAGCTGTCGCATTTCCCTTGAAAGTGCTGGCTTTTCTTTCAGATTGAATCTCATCGTATAAATCCCTCCGAGATGTAGCTTTATCAGGAAAAAGCGATTGGCGTTGCGATTGTAAGCGCTTGCTATCAGGTTCGTGGGTTCGCATTCCCCTCCCCCCCAACCCCCCCCCCACCCGACCCCATTCTCTTTTTTAAAAAAAATTCCCTCGAGCGTCAAAAAATGCCCCCAAAAGACTATTCAAATGCGTCAGCGGCTTTGGCTGCTCTTCTGTTCTAAGTGACTAGCGCATCGATTTTATTCAGCGACGAGATGGGCAGCCCAAGGGAACGGGAGCGAGAGAGCGCGAGATGTTTAGCCCTCTGGCCTCTTCGAAGAGAGCAGGTTTTAAGAATAGCCTGAAAAAAAATCCTCAATGTCACCTGGATTTAAAAATAAATAGAAACCAGCGGTCTATCAAAGAGCTATTTATATCCATCACAAAGGCTATTTATAACTCTCAGGAGACATTGCAAGCCTATTTTTTGCACATCAAGAAAGATGCAGGATTTTGCTCCCCCCCACCTCCTTATCCAGCCAATCCATGTATATATATATATATATATATATAGACACTGTATATAGTTTTTTTCCTCTCTTTCTAAGCTGCGGAGTCTGTGCGCCTAAGGACAGGGCTATTGCTATGATATTAATCAGTTGATCAGTATTGATAATCCTTGCATTTGCTGTACAGCGCCTTATCCCATTGTTGAGACGTCTCAAAGCGCTTCGCGAGACGCGGAACTGCAATTTGAACCGTCTGTGTATTTACGTGGGCGACACAACTGTGTGTGTATATATATGTGTGTGTGTGTGTGTGTGTGCGTGTGTGTATACACGGGTTAGTCAAGCCTGAGAAAAGGGAGGGAAAGGGAGGGGCAATAATAATATTAATATTAATAATCCTTGCATTTGATATAGCGTTTTTCACATCTTATCGACGTCTCAAAGCGCTTCACAGAATATACTACAAAGTGAATTGACTGTATGGTATATATTTGTGGGCGAAATGCGGCAGCCAAATTGCGAGCAGCAGCGTGTTCCCCCCTCCCCCCCACCCCCGCCCACACACAAACAGTCGTGGATTGAAAATGACCAAAAGGAAAGGAATGAAAGGGGGAGGAATACATTGTTGAGGCAGTATTCTTAAAGGCAAATATGGTACAAATGAAATATGACGCCAAAATCATGCAGCACAATCACTCTTGGGAGCCGTGCTGCGATCGAGCGCTGCGTTTGTGCCGGAGATTCTTTTCCTGTCTCTCTGGCAAGTTCTCCCCTTGACTTGTTACCCCGTCGAATGTCATTTGTCATCAATTTGGCTGCCGCGTTATATGGTCGGTTTTCCTGCTCTCCTTCACCCCTCCCCCGAAACCCCTCCCCTTGCCATGTATCCCCCCTTTATTCCCCTAGTCCCACTTCCACGACTGTTTGTGGGACGCCGCTGTGCGCAATTTGGCTGCCGCATTTCGCCCACAAATATACAGTCAATTCTCTTACTTCCTTCATCCTGCCTCAACCCCTCCCTTCTGCTCTTGTCCCTATCTAACTGTAGAGTGCCTTGGGACGTCCTCTCAATGTGAAAGACACTATATAAATGTAAATTTTGATTGATTGATTGATTGATTAGTTGATTGATTGATCTGCCAGTTTAACTCTATTGGGAAAGGAGGAGGGGAGAGATTGCTGCCCTCAGTGCTCTTGCCCTAAAAGTCTCATCCATTTTTTTGGTTGGAAATCTCTTAAACAGAGTTAGTTAGGCAAGCCTGTTAGGATACAATTGTGTGTCTTGTGGTCAGCAGCGTGTCAGACACATTTGGAGACCGATCACTGCACTTGAGAGTATCCAAACCAGACCAGAGCTCCACACATTTGCTGTACATGATAATAGTAATAATAATAAGAATGATAATAATAATAATCACAATAATTCACATCTTCTAGACGTCTCAAAGCGCTTCAAAGAATGTACCGTAAAGTGAATTGACTGTATATTTGTGGGCGAAATGCGGCAGCCAATTGCACACAGCAGCGTCCCCCCCACCCACCACAAACAGTCGTGGATTGAAATGAACCAATTTTTTTTATTCTTGGGTGTGTGGTTTTTTTTTGGGGAGGAATTATTATTAGGCGCGCGAGTGCGTGCGTGCGTGTTGTGTGTGTGTGTTATGTGTGTTGTGTGTGTGTGTGTGTGCGCGTGCGTGTGGAGTAAGAAAACTTTCTCAAGGTTTCGCCCTGACCTGCCTGGATTCGAACACAATGGTCTCTCCGCACGTGTAAACCAAAACGGGCTTCAAGCCCATGAAAGCAAAGCCGCAGGGAAAGGAGCACGGGAATGGGATGGGAGGAGTGGACTCCAGTTGGGGAATTAGATTGCTCTAGTGGGGCCCAGTAGAACTCACACGTAGATTCCGTTTGAATTCGGAAACCGTCGTCCGTTCAAGACAACGGTTGCGACCCTACGACCCGGTGAGCGGCGGCGACAAAAGACTGCCGTGAATCCACTGACCTTTAGCTTGGGGACGGGCAGAGATTTTCCCTCCGTGTCCAGCGAAACATAAGTGAAGAAGGCCGTCACTGCCACGTCCTTGGTTTTGGAGCTTTCCAGGACGGGATCGAACTCCACGGAGACCTCGATCTCCATGGATTTGTGGCTGGTGAATGTCATGCGGCCAGAGACGGTGAGAACGCACCCTGTAGGGAAGGAGAGGGCAGAACCTTTAACAACAACAACAACAAAATGACACTTGTAAAGCGCTTCCAAGGCGCTGGACAGTTACTGCTTCAGACCCGAGCTGAGGATGGGTGTGGGGGCGAGGAGGAGGGAAGGGAGGGATTAGGAGTTGCCGATGGGTCCATCGAAAAGGAGTGCCTCGAGGCGAGACTTGAAGGAGGCCACGGAGTGGGGAGGGGCGAGGTGGAGGGACTGCGGGATGGAGTTCAAGAGGTTGGGGGCAGAGTGGCTGAAGGCTCGCCCCCGCCAATGGTGGTCAGCAGTGGGAGGGACGAGCGAGGACTTGTCCTCAGCCCCCAGACGCAAGGCCGAAATTAACTCGCGTGGGTGACTTACAAAAAAGAAGTTGGTCACTCGATCCACGGCCGTTTGTGGGACACTTCTGTGCGCCACTGGCTGCCGCGTTTCTCCTACAAAAAGCACTGAATTCAATTTACAGTATATTCTGGGAAGGGATTTGAGACGTCTTCGAAGACGTGATAAGGCGCTATATCAAATGCAAGGATTGTTGCATTACTGGACAACCCACCAGGGCAAAGCGCATTGTTAATCAGTAACCTGTGTAAGATCACAATAATACATCTTCTCCCGCCACCCACCCTCAAAATCAACTGCGTTCACTACGTGCTCAGTTCCTTTCCGGTTCGACAACATTCAACGGCAGCAACGTATCGCACACCAGACTCCGTTTCAGATCATTTCAGTCCATTCGTCAATAACACACAATATTACACCCCGGGTTGCCTCCAGAGGCGAAGGATCCTTCAAATGATAGAACTCCGTACCTGACAGTCCATCACCTGTGTGTTATTTATGAATTTCAAGGTTCACATTAATCATACTGCGTCACGTATCAAGATGCATCACTGAAGCAATACTCTGCTCTCAACCTAAAGCAGTGGACAGGATGGATTAAGCTGTAGTTTCCCCCTCTCTTTGGTTGCGACAAAGGTAGCAGCAACAGCAACAACAAGTTAGCTTTGCGTAACGCCTTTCACGTAGGGAGGATGTCCCAAGGAGCTGGACAGGCAGGGATTTGGACTGGAGAGTTGGGAGCTTGGATCTGGACGCGAGGACGGCAGGGAGGGTGGAGGGTAGGAAATCACGTCAACGTATTTCACAGTCGCACTTTATGCCAGTCGCGCACACGTTTGGGTTCATGTCTCAGCCTGGCTCACTGGGCAGCACTCTCGGCTGTGGGTCGGTTGGACGGTTTGCAAGTTGCAAGGCCTGTGCGGGGTCGAGAACTCGCAGTCCGGGATGACTTTCCAGCCCAGCGTGGGTGGGGACAGCTCGGATAAGATTTCAAAATCCAAACCCTCGTTTGTCTTTCTGTTTATCGGTCTGTCCGTCCGTCCGTCCATCTAGGAAGGTATTAAAGTTGCCCCAACGCTAGTTCAAATGAGAAGTGGTCCACGGGGTTGGCTAGAACACATGTGGTGTTCGCTATTCCCTAATCCTTTTTGCAAATCTCACAATTTCGACCTCCACATCAGAAATACTGTATCAAAGGGTTTATTTTAATCCGCGCACTTATATTTAGCTCCGGTTAGAAACTTGCCTTCAAAACCCTAAGAACTCTGGTCAGCACTCAGGAAATGGTTTAACAAGCTGTACATGACAGATTAGGAAAAATATGGTCACAATTGGGCTAATTTCTACACAAAGGAAATCTAGTGCTGGGATCTAATCACCTCCTTACTAGATATCCTTAGTTTTTCCATGGATTCTTTAAAGCGTTTCCACAGAGAGCAGGGCAGAACAACAACAACGACGATAGATAGAGGGAGGGAGGGAGGGAGGGAGGGAGGGAGGGAGGGAGGGAGGGATGCGACAAGGAGTGCAACATCGTTTGTAGAGACCTACAGGCGATAGAAACTGGGAAGATGCTTTCATGTCGAGCAATGTAATGGAACACAGATTGGATCTATATATAGAGAGGATGAATCCACAATCAGCGGCACATCATTAAATAAGATGCAGTGTGAAACCTACTTGAGCGAGCTAATTGACCATCCAAATGTTGAATCGTTCGTCAACAGTTTGGGCGACAGGAACCGCCAATGGAATTGGAACCAGCCCTGTGGGACTGACTACAGTGAGAGTCGAAATGAAATGAAATGAAATGAAATAAGACTGACATTGTTCTGCAAATGCTGGCGACTGAGCCACGCTTGTCGTGTGTACAGCGATGCGGAGAAAGGGTTGACTGCCAAATTTGCCCTCGCTCTCTGTCACTCCCTGCCCCTTCCTCCCTTCCTCTAAAGCCGGTCTTTAGACCTATGTTTCCACCCACACTTTCTTTCACATACCTATAAATCTACCTGTATTCCGTGAGGCACTTTGAGACATCGAAAAAGACGTGGGAAGCGCTATATAAATGTAAGGATTATATTATTATTATTTATTATTATTACCACAGCTCACCAGCTCGGTTGCCCAATATGCCCAATAGGCTTTGAGATGTCCTGCTGATATACACTTTGCTACGTAAATGGAAACTGTCGTTGCCGTTGATGAGAAACCCAATATCTGTCGTTGCTTGTTGGTGAGGTGGCTCGGGAACTTCCCATCGTATGAATATCTCGAAGTGCTTTACAACACCGATGGGCACATTTTTCACCCCCTCCCCACTAGGAGTAGCCGGCAACAGAGAGAGAGATGTGGAGGAACAAAAGAATTAAGTCTGCCTTCTACCTTCTGCCTTCTAAGTCTGCCTTCTGCCTTCCTGGTACTCACGTGCTATAATGATGGAGAGCATGAGAGCAATTAATTCAATAAAAATTATTCTACCAACGCAGTGGAAAGCTTTGGGAATCCTTAGATCCAAAGTAGTCTAGTTCTTCCAAGCCGTGCCACACGTTATACCTCAAATTACCCATGCACTACGCCCCCACAAATACTGTATTATTTTCTTTTATTAAAAGACATCTATTGAATTTGCATTTATATGAATTGACACTATCGCCCTCGACCATATTCTCTCAGGAGCCTGTTCCATAGATTTACCTCTCTGTGTAGGTGTACTGTGTGGAGGTGGAGTATTCTCCGAGGAGAGGGTTTTGATGAGCTGCTAGACCTTTTCTCTTGTTGCTCTTTCATGTGTATGTGTCTTTGTCTAGATAGCTTTAAGCAGTGTGAGCCGCGGCGAGATTGAGAGAGGGTCCGTCCAAGAATTAGATAGGCTTCTCGAAGGTAGGGTCGAAAGAAAGGTCAGTACTCAGTCACCTCTACTGGAAGGATGCAGGGAATCCCAATAAAGATAGGCTGCAAAAAAATATAACATTGGCCAAAGATAGATCCCACTGTAGACAAACACAAGGTCCTGGAGGGTGTTCGAAACACAACACCATCCAGCTAACCCTTACCGAGAATTGACTGCCCTCCGAGATCTTATTTGGACCAAAAATAGTCCCACCACTTAAGCTAGGATGTTTTTCTGTCAGCTGTTAGTTAAAGAAAGCCTGAGTAGGGACATTCAGGCTGGCAGGCGAACACCAGCAGGCAAATTGGCAGAAGGCAAAATGGTTCCCTGTGGAGATGTTGGCCAGAACTGCACACAAGCAACAGTTTCACATCCAAAGGACGAAGGATTCTGAATTTATTCCCAGCCTCGAACAACACTCTGCAAATTCCACCAGTGCAGATATTGGCCAAGACACCAAACAGCTCCTCACTCTGAAATTTTAACAGCCTCTTCATCCATCATAAAACAAGACAGTGGCTTGTTTTATTGCCTCAAGCAAAGAGCACGGCACCTCTCAATGTGTGTATCAGTGCAAATTATGAACTCAAGTTTCAGTGTGGCACTCGAACTGAGCATAAAAATAATCCTTGCATTTGATACAGCCCCTTATCACATTGTTGAGACTACTCAAAGCACTTCACAGAAGGATCTATTGTAGAGGGAATTAATTGACTGTATATTTTGTGGGAGAAACGAGGCAACGAATTGCACACATCAGTGTCCCGCAAACAGTCGTGAATCGAGTGACCAAATTATTAGCAATATACAGGGATATATACATTGTTTTTTAAATTTGGGAACCTTATGATCACAGGCAATGGAGTCAGACTGGCCCAGATAAAATAATCTTAGGGTGAGAATCCGGAAAGCAGAGATCAAATATTCACACTAAGTCAGTCTTGCCCCGGAAAACCTTTAGCGAAACGAACCACGCCTCTGTTTGTATATAATACTGATATAATACTGATGTAATACCGCGAGAAGAACAATAGTCAAAGTCAGAAGGAGCCGTACCTTTTTGAATCTTCTGATGAAAATTGATGGCGTCCACCGAAGCAGTCACAATGTTGGTTTTGCAGTGTCGCGCTGCTACGATGCCAGCGACTTCATCCATCAGCTTCATGGCCACACCTGTGCCAAACAATCATTTTCAATCAAACAATAATAATCTCCGCCTTATGTGGATGCAGCGCCTTATCACGTGGTTGAGATGCCTCAAAGCGTCCCACAGAATGTACGGCACTGTACTGTAAAGTAAATTGACTTGTTTTTTTTTTATGGGCAGAGAAACGCGGCAGCCGATTGTGCACAGCAGAGTCCCGCAGACACTGAGTGACCAAGAAAACTTGGCCGGATTATCACTCACGGAAAGTCATCCGCCGATCGACTAACGAGGTCAGACGTCATGTAAAGAAACTTGCCTAAGGTGCGTTCAAGAAGAGGTTAGAGTCCATCGAGTGAGGTTGAGCATAACAGAGGGATATGGGGGGGAGTAAGGAATAGGTGAAGACTAGTGTGGAGTGCAGTCTTATATTCTGCGAAGCGCTTTGAGACGTCGATAAGATGTGAAATGCAAGAATTATTATTATTTATTTATCAGTCTTTGTAAATCTGTGGAGGACGGCTGCTTGCTGCCTGTTGGGATTCTGGAAGGACGAGAATCAAACAAGACTTCTTTGTCCCATCTCACCTTGTGTACTTGTTAAACTTACACCAATTTCTGTACTCTATTTCCTCAATTACTGACTGAGAGCGTGTCAGATCCTGCACGCATAACAATGCAGTACATTCCTACAACACTATTATGTTGCTAGAGAGGAAAGCTCGGTCACGACAATTAAAAAGCAGCATGTAATGTTATCATCTACAGCCCATTTTGGACTCGCGTTCTATCTTTAGTAACGTAGAGAGGCGAACTGTCAGTGGAACGCCTCTGGCCAGGCTCAGTGTATCTCTCTGCAGCTGGAAACCAGATTAAATGAATACATGTACAAGTCTCTCTCTCTATCCTCACCGTGTCTGAATGCAGGCTAAGAAACACACCATTGAAGGGCAGCTGATGCAACAATACATTGCTCCCTAGGTCTTCCTATAACTCGTTTATCGACAAACGCTCTGAGACCGGTGTGGAGGGTGCTATGTAAACGCCAAGTTGTTGTTGTTGTTGTTGAATGCCAACCAGCCCAGATTTTCAGCTGCGCAGGACAAAACTTTGGTTTCAAAACGCCGCACACTGAACGGAAACACACGCAGGGAGAACTCGACAAGCAAGTCTTATCTGAAGGATGGCACCTCGAGCAATACAGTACTCCCCCCAGCACTGCAAAGTAATAATAATAATAATAATGATCCTTGCATTTAATATAGCGCGCTTTCACGTCTTCTGGATGTCTCAAAGAGTTTCACAGAGTATACCGTAAAGTGAATTTACTGTGTATATGTGGGTGAAACATGCTCAGCAGTGTCCCCCACAAACGTCTACTTAAGACTGTGAGCCTGGGGCTTGAACCATCAAGTTGAACCCTTTCCCAAGCTATCCCAAGAGTGTCTTCTTTACTTGTTCTAGCTTCCACCACAGAGCTCTCTACTCCAAACCCATTCGCTACCCTGAACCCATCATACATTATGTTAATGCAAGATCCTAACCGAACCCCATTCTAATGCTTTTTGGACTGAAAATACCTACCCAGTTAGATTATCCACCATTCTTCTCACTCTTTCCCCATACCTTTTGATATTACTTCAGCACGTTAACAAAGTATGAAGGTGTGATTTACGTGTGATTTTTTGACGCTTTTTAATTGCCACCTTAGCTTTATGATGGTCTGTCCAATCACTGGGGGCGCAGAGGAGGAGGGGGGGGGGGGGTGGGGGTGTGGGGTGGGGGGGTGGTGTGGGGGGAATTCATTGAAGTTGTTGCCAAGGCTTCGCCTGCACCAAAGGAATTCTTGTCGTATTTAACGTTGCCGGGGAGTAAGCCAAACTTCGAACAAAAGAAACATTTAGGGGCAGAAATTGCAGATGATTCAATTGCTCAATTAACACAGCTCGACCTCAGCCTCCAACGTTGACAGGCAAATTGCGAGAGACAGAGACGCAATGTGCTTTGTTGGTTTGATAATCATTCCCCGCATTTCAAGCTCGCTTCTGCTTCAACCACCCGAAGCCTCCATTGCCTGTGCGTTTCAAGAATAACCTGGCACTCCTAAAAATTGACAGCTGCAGTCATATTTCAGGCTGTAATTTATGTATTAAGAGCTCAGATGCTGCCTCAACCTGGCTCAGTGGGAAGCGTTCTCAGCCTGCCTCCGAGTCAGGAGATTGAGGCGTCAGACTCTGAACTCACGGCCGTCCGGGTCGAACGCGCCGATGCGGTGGAAATGAAGCGTTCCGCGCGGAGGCATCTCTCTGTTCTGCCAATTCTGAGCGCGGGTGGCACTGGGAGGCCACAAGAGAAAGACTCATAGAAAGACCAGAATGTTCTTGATGGGAGGAAATCTCAACGTGCTACACTCAGGATATATTGAAGGCGAAATACGACAGTCAATTTTCCGTACAGCAATGTCTCACAAACAGCCATGAAAGGGGGTGGGTGGGGGTGGAGGAGAGAAGATTGTCGGCCAAGGACTGGCAGAATACTCCATTCTCTAACCCAAATGGTGTCACCCAAGTTTCGTTTTGAACGTAACGTTGGTTGTGAAGGAACGATCGGGATCAACAAAGACAGTTATTTGACGGTAACAGATTAAAAAAAAAGTGACATTTCTTAAAGAGGTTCGATAACGCATTTAAGAAAAGCAGGAGAAGCTGTCCCAAGGCTGGATTAGAGTCGGGGGAATCTCGACACACTGGTCCACTTCAATGGGACCAACAATCGACAGCTCAATTCTGACAGCAGATCTAACAATGTAGGAAGCTTCTCCAATTTCCCCAGCACAGATATCCTTTTTGCCTGACATACAAAGACAAACTTTGGATATCAAACTATTCGTCTCTGCTCTGCGGAGCCAGGTAATTGACGGAGTCATGGTTCAAGATTAGCCTAATCATTTTTAATTGGTCCCTTTAGGATTCGTTCTGAAAGCTCAAGTATTTATATCTAATGTAAAGCCGTGAAGCTTGTCCAGACAACCACAGAGCGTGAACTTAACCGAACCAGCAGAGGGTTGGGATGAAATAGTGTTGGCGGCTTCAAGTTCCTTTTTGATCGTGGTATTCTTTGACTGCTTGTCTCCACGTCCCAAGTGGTGCTATCACCTCTCTTGGCAGGTCAGAGCGAAACCTTGGGCAAGTTTCCTTACTCTACACACACACACACACCCACACACACACACACACACATGCGCGCGCCTAATAATAATCCCTTCCCCCACCCCCACCCACCCAAAAAAAAACTCAATAATAAAATTGGTCATTTCGATCCGTGACTGTTTGTGGGGGACGCTTCTCCCCCAATTGCACAGTTGGCTGCCGCGTCTCACCCTGACCTGCCTGGATTCGAAACACGGCTCTCGCTCTTGTAATGCGAGTGCTCTAACCACCCCACTCTATTCACAGAGTGATTGCTTATTAAATCACTGAGACTCGTGACACATCTTCTGTACTTTGCGATATTAAACCCAATGTCGCTTTAAATACACCGCACCTTTGCCAAAAGATGTCCCTCCATCCATTAAATTGTGATTAAAATGCTAAGGAACGGCTCCATTAATCAGAAGCAGTCTTTGCAAAGAGGCTTTTTTTTTTACTTGTCATTAAAAGTGAGACTGTTTTGCACGATGAGTTAGAAGAATCTGGAGGAGAGTGACCTAGATGGGAGCAGAGGTGGAACTGATTTACACTAAGTGATACTTGGGGAGTAAAGCGATTATGGGAAAATGAATGGTGTGGAAATGGATCTGCTAACTTAGCTTCAGAACAGGCTCGAGGGGCTGAAACTATGTTTCTACTACGTCAATCGCTGGTGTCCCTGACTCTATCCGTAAACCCTGTTCAAAACTCAACTTGCATCAAACACTACCTGGCCATCACCCCACTCCTCGTCACGCTCCTCTAGATCACAGTCCGCCATCAGATTGATCTCAAGGCCCTCACTCCCTTCTATACACTGTACATCCCTTCATGCCTTAGAGCACTTCACTAATGTCTGATCTCTTCCTAGACTGCTCGCCCACTCACGCCCCTCACTCAGCTAACTCAGGCTTGCTGTGTGTGTCCCCTGCCCCCTTCTGAGCCACTATCAATGGCCTAGCCCCCAGATTCTACATCCCTGATCTCTTTAACCGGAGAGTAGGATTAGCTGGCTCACTCCGAGATAATCTCTAGCCCATATTCGGTTGCGAAATGCGCTGGATCTGTACTGTAACATTTTGTCATCCATCTATCTCTCTATCTATCGCCATATCTTTGCCAGCTGGAGCTTATGTGACCAATTACTCTGGAGACTGTTGACCGAAACGCAACCCAAAGCTCCCTTTCCCTTTCCCCAAGAGTGCCGCTAGATCTTTAATATCTACCCTCAATGGGGCAGAGAGGGGGAAACCGCGCTTTCAAGGCCTCGATGAAACACACGGCCCACCCTGCGCTGTCTGCGGTGGAATCGGAACGTCAGCCTCCGCGATGAGCGCCGGGCCCCGACGTAGGGTTTGAACCCAGAAGCGAGAGTGAGACCAATCAAGCCAGGATTGACACCTGAGGCTAACGGGAGCCTCGGTGGGCTTTAGTCTCCTGACATTCTCTCTCTCTCTCTCTCTCTCTCTGTGTGACTGCCTCCCTCCCTTATCATCTTTGATTCTGTCCTTTAACTCTGTCCCCTAAGCTGTTGGTTGTGACTCCGAGCTCGGCGAGCCCCTCAGCCTGTTAGCTTTCGTCTTTCTCTTTGACTGTCCCCATGGCAATAAGCTTCAACCCGAGCTTAACTTTTCTTCGGGGGTCCAACTTGTCCCCCAGGGGCTGAAGCTGTCACCCAACATTCTCTACCTTTGACCTCTGCCAGTCCTTTACA
>JAAILG010017649.1:0-15722 GCA_012026655.1 Hydrolagus affinis | reverse complement strand
CCCCCCCACCCCTTGCATACCTGTATATTGTATTCGAGGACTATGAATACAATATGGCGGCTTTGCACCTCGGTCTGTGCATTGTGTATAGAGATGAGCATTCTGGGTCTTGTAGTTCAGTGTGCGCGCATTCCGATTTTTTACCTCGATATATCGACTTTTCGATATCGATATTTCTGAAATGCCTATATCGGCATATCGATATGAAAATTATATCGGTTTTAGCGATATATCAATATATCGCCGGACCCTAGTGAACACAGTACAGTTTTCCTTGTGTGATGTTGTATCTTTCAGTCACTTAACTCCAAACACTGAAGCCATCAGATTCGACATGTATCAGCACAGAAGAAGGCCATTCGGCCCATCGTGTCTGTGCCGGCTCTTTGAAAAGAACTATCCAAATTGTTCCCCACACTCTCCTGACAACTGAAGTCCCTCATTCCTGATACCATCCTGGGAAATCTCCTTGGACTCTCTCCAACGCCTTGACATCCTTCCTAAAGTGTGGTGCCTAGAACTGAACACAGACTCCAGCTGAGGCCTAACTGGTGTTTTATATAAAGGTTCTATTTATAAAGCCTAGTTTCCTGTATGCTTTTTAGCAGCTTTATCTGCCTGTCCTGCCACATTTTACTTCTATAAACTCCCTAGGTGTCTATTTGTTTACCCCCTTTTAAGATTGCACCATCAGCTTATATTGCCTCTCCTCATTCTTTCTTCCAAAATGCATCGCTTCACATTTATCCACATTAAACTTCATCTACTACGTGTCCGCCCATTTTACCATTCTGTCTATATCCTCTTGCAGTGGGCTGCTATCTTCTTCACTTACTGCTTTTCCCAGCTTTGTGTAATCTACAAACTGTGCTCCCTAAACACAAGCTCAGGTCATTTTTATAGATCAAAAAGAACAGTGATCCCAATACTAACCCTTGGGGGACACCACTGCATATTTCCCTCCAGACAGAAACACAACAACAAAATTAGTGTATGCCTTTCATGCCAGGAGGATGTCCCAATGCACTAGTACAACCGTTCACCACCACTCTCTGCTTTCCGTCTCCCAGACATTCTGTATCCACTCTGCCACTGTCCCTTTAATGCTGTGGGCTACTATTTTGCTTACAAGTCTCTTATGTGGCATTGGTTCAAAACCAGTATCAATCTGTTGAATATGACAGTTTGTTTCGGAATCCAACCAACAGCTAAACTCGTTGAAGTAAGAATTTTCTTCAGCAGTTATTTCAGTTCAGACCTACAAACTCTTTTTCCTCCTCCACCCCCAGTTTTCTCCTTTTATTCCGCAGAGTCTGTGTCTGTGTTTAACCCTGCAGATAAAGCACAGAAACTGAGTCCTCTTGAATTTGTGGCTTTATGATACATACTGTAATAATCCATACTGTGGGTGAGACGTCTTTGCAAATGCAGTGGTCTGGTTTAGCTTCTGTTTCTTGAATTGTCTGAAGTTTCATACAATGTAAGCAGGGAATGTGGTCCAGGTATATTTGCCAGAGATTACCTTTTTCACAACAACAACAAACCAGATTTGTGTAGCACCTTTCACGTCGGGAGGACGTCTCAAAGCGCTGGAAGTTTTAAACCCAAATTTGGAATTTGACCTTCTGAAAAGTACCAACCTGAAACAAAACAGCTGTTCATGGTTGACGGTTATTCCAAGAAGAAGATAATGAGTTTCATAATAAAAACCAAAGTAGCTGGGAACACTCAGCAGGTCAGGCAGCATCTATGGAGAGGGGAAAGTGAGTTCATGTTTCAGGTTGATGACCTTTGATCAGAACTCTGAATGCTGTAAAGGAAAGTAGAAGTGGCTAGGAATACTTGGTCGGTCAGGCACCATCTACGGAGAGGAAAGTGAGTCAACATGAAACCTCAACTCACTTTCCATACATGTTGCCTGACTTGCTGAGTGTTCCCAGCCACTCCTAGTTTTATTTTAGATTTCTAGCGTCTGCAGTATTTTGCTGTTTGTGATGAGTTTTGTGACTGCTTGCTGTGTGATCGATTGATGGTGTACAATGCTGAACACTCTCCCCTTTTTTAACTCCCTAACATCCAGGCCTGTAAACCTCCTCAGCTGAGGGACTAATAGTGGAGCCGATGGCAGCTGCTGGCCTGGCGGCTCTCACAGTGTGTATTTTCCTTTGCAAACTTTCTCAACTCTCCTGCTTTTTTTCCTTTTGGGGATTTAAAAGAAAAATTCAACCAGTGGCTCTTACCAACTGGGCTGGAGGAATTCCACACAGTATCATGTCTTGGAAATGCTTTGCGTTCCAAAACCCTGAAAGCGAGCTGTAGGGTGGACTTTAATGAGCGAGTGGCTTGTAGAGCACATTGAGTCAAGTGGGCACACTGGGAGATATTACTAATATGTATGTGAAGGAATGCGAGCTAGAGTGCCTTTTGTTCATGTTTCCCCAATCAGATCAGATCCATTAAACCCTGCTTTGCTCTCACAGGAGTACACCTGCCCCAGGGTCTGTGTTTGGACCACCATCTGTAGGGTAGGATGATACAATCACCACAATTCTCTTTTGTGAAGATTTGCATATTGTTTGGGTGTGAACTTATGTAACTCCCATGTGCTGTCGTAACTGCATCCTGAAGTGTGCTACTTTGAGCACATGGTTTTATAATTAACAGCAAGTTAACTGCTTGCACTAGTTTAGACTCAGTGAACACACTGCACTTTCTGTGGCAATTTAAGGTTATAAAATTCTGGTCAGTGCTTTTTTTCGATGTATTTTATAACTGGTCTATGAGTGGTGTTTTTTCATCTTTTTCATTTTTTTTTAAGTTTGATGTGATTTCAATGTGTTTTTCTCCTGTCCATTATCGTTCACATATGTAATGGCTCCAAAGCAGCTAGCTGAAAGAAGTACGTGGGCAGTGTATAAAGTGGGTTCGAACCAGGTCAGTATGGAGAATACTGTAAGTTACCACATCCGAATATCCTTCCTTAAAACGGAATCCTAACTTTTCCCTTGGTTGTTTGTGGGATAAGCACTGCCACGGATTGAGTGGGAGCAGCCATCAACAACGGTAACCAGTCTGTCGATCTCTTAAAAGCTGCTCTTGTTAAAACTTCACCAGAGGAACCATTCCCCCCCAGGTGCTGGTTAGTCTCCGTTAGAATAGGACGCGGAGCTCAGACCTCCATTGAATGACCTGCCTGATATGGAGCACTTTGCAAATGCTTGTAAGTTTGACTGTATTTTAACATTGTATTTAGTGGTGTCACTTGTGCATAGTGCTCCTGGAGCACGTACAGTCCACATAGACTGGCTTTTTCATTGTGTATTGAACACATTTCCCCACAACTGCTCTAATCGTGTTCAGCTTCTAGTTATCACGGTTGATTTTCCTACAGGTTTTTAATTCCAAGACATGGTACTTGCCTGGAAGCATCTTCACAAAAGACAGATTGGATGGCGTCTTAAACACATAAGTAGCCCGAAACACATGAAATAATCTGTGTGATTTATAATCTTAAACGTTTAGTAAATGGGTGTGGTGGGAAAAGTGTGTTTCCAATGACCTTCTCGCCCGACTCTCCAGTCCCCAAGAAAATCTGAGAGTTTTCGAGATCCTTGTAAAACACTGGCGATCATTCCACATGCTAAAGAGAATCAGAGTGACTCACAGTAAAGGGGCAGCTCTGCTGAGACTGAGCTGTTAAGCAGCTGGGGGTCCCCAATGTTAGAGGTTGGTGTGACTTAATGCCCTGGCTTTGTTGAGGCCCTCATATCACTGCAGTGAAGCCACCATCTGGCAAGGCTTTGGAAGTGAATCCAATCCGCCAATGGTCTGCCTCGATGATCCATATGTAACGGTCAGGACTGAACTCTCACCAAGCTGCTAATCTTCCATATCAATAGGCGTTTGTGAAATTAACTTGGAGAGAGTAGGCTCTGTCCACTGGAGCAGAGATGGATAAGAGGGAACCTGATTATTTAAAATTATAAAAGTGGTTTGATGAGGTAATAAATAGGCTGTCCTCACTGGCTGGGGAGTCAGTAACCAGAGAACACAAATATAATCAGCAACTGGGGAATCTGAACAACAATAACTTTGATTTATAAAGCACCTTCCACGCCACATTTAAGAGGAACTACTTCACGTAGAAGGGAGTGAATCTGTGTAACTCGCTGCCTAAAATGGCGGTTGAATCAGACAATGCAGATAATAATAATAGATGCATTCAAGCGGAAGCTAGACTTTGACATGTGCAGGAGAGGGGAAGAGAGAGTGTGGGAGGGAGGCATTGAGGATTGAGGGACACATGTGGAATATAATTCCTGGCAGGGAATGGTTGGGCTGATTGGCCTGTTTCCGTGCTGTAGTCTGTGTAAACAGGCTGAAGGTGGTGTGGTTTCTAATTAGAAAGTGTTAGCTTCAGAGATTTGGAGGTAGGGGTTTTGGGGGAACCGATTGTGAAGTTGTGTGCGAGGTGAACATGGAACAGTTGTAAAATTCAGATTCAACCCCCCTTTGTTTCAGATGTAGTTCACCGGGACCTCAAATCAAAGATAAACTAATGTTATTTTTCTTTCTTTACCCCTCCACTAGAAAATTTGTTCCTGAAAATGTTTACCAAATGAGCTTATGTTTGTAAATTGCATTCAATAAATTGCACAGTGTCTTTCACGTCGGGAGGACGTCTCAAAGCGCTCGGCTGGGCACCCGAGCTGGGGTATGGGGAGGGAGGAGTTGATTGAGAGCTCGGTCAAAGAGGTAGGTGCTCAGACAGGGCTCATATAAGGGAGGCTGGGTATTGGGCAAAAAGGCTGAAAGCCTGAGTGCTCTGCTTGGGCGGGTGGGGACGTGAAGCTGGCCGGTGCTCACTGAGCAAAAGGGTCGGTAAGGCTGAAGGACGTGGCTGAGGTAAGGTAGGATGAGGCCGTGGAGGAATTAAGTGAGAACAAGGATATTGGACTCAGTCCATTGGGGGTGGGGAACCGGAGAAGCCAGGCAAGGGTGGTGAAGTGGAGTCTGCATAATTGCCAGTGACTAGTTAATTATATAATTAAGAACTACAGTAGCCAGGCCAGAGGATACATCCAGGCAGTGGGTAAATAAAGGGAGGATTGGAAACAGTGAAATGCAGGCAGCGTTAACTCGTTGGTGGCTATTTAGGTAGAACTAAAATCATACTGGTATCTGGTACAACATTGATTTCCTTTGAAACTGTTTCAAGAACAAATTAGATAGATTCCTGCTACTGGAGGATACAGTACAGTATATAGTTTGGAACACAATATGTCAAATGACTGCCAGAATGGTGGAAGCCGAGCTAGATGGACCTTGATCTTCCTTTACCAGAAATGCTCTTATGTTATATTCTTAAATCAGTTTATTGTTTTTATCCCTCGTGCTGTAGCATTTGCTGCCAGAATGTTTTGATTTGTTTGGACAGTAGCTGTTTACCCCAGGCCCAAGCAGACTCCATTGTCTGCACTGTGTGTCCATTCAATACAGAGTAGGCGTGAGGTGTTGGAAACACGCTTTGGTGGAAGGGTGGAGGAGGGGGTTACATGTTAAGTATGTAGTACCTGGCTCCCTGGCTAACCTGCTGCTGCACTATGACTCTATTCCAGGAGATGCCAGTCGGCAGAGAATCAGGTTTACTGATGATCGGGTCTGCAAGAGCCACCTGCTGAGTTGCTGCCCACATGATATCCTCTCAGGAACGGTAAAGTATTCTGTTCACTTTACACAACGCTTCCTTCTCCTTAAACACTATATAATACAGGTAGCCCCCGCTTACCGAATGCCCTGTTAATGAAACTTCACTATAACGAGGGTTTCTATTTGTAACCCCCCTTATGCGCTTAGCGAAGGCTGCGCTTGCTATAACGAAAGTTTAAATCTCGCGCACTTTTTGTCTCCCGGCAGCCTCCGCAACACAAGCGCACATACATACACACACTAACTTCAGCGCCAACTAATCCAAGAGAAGGCACTGCAGTGTGGGAGGAGCTAAAGCGGTAGGCTGCTCTGTCTGTCTCTCGTTCTCTGTCTCTCTCAGTCTCTCTCTCTCTCTCTCTGTCTCTCTCTCTCTCTCTGTCTCAGTCTCCCTCTCTCTCTCTCTCTCTCTCTCCCCATGTCTCTTTCCCTCTCTCTGTCTCTCTCTCTCCATGTCTCTTTCCCTCTCTCTGTCTCTCTGTGTTTCTCTCTCTCTTTCTCCGTGTCTCTTTCCCTCTTTGTATCTGTCTGGGTCGCGTTCTCTCTTTCTCTCTCTCTGTCCCTCTCTATCTCTCTCTCTCTCTCTCTCTCTCTCTCTTTCTCTCTCTGTTTGAGTCTCTGGCTGTCACAATCTCACTCACAGTCTCTCTCTGTCTCAGTCTCTTTCTCTTTAACTTTCTCTCCCTACCTTCAATAGCAGTGCTGTCGCTGATACACTGTAAATGTTAGTGCTAGGCGCTAGGCTAGGCGCAAGGCATTACTGGGAACAAATTTTTTCATATACGGAAACACTGTAGGGACCTCCCCCCTGCCTGCTTAATGCAATTTTCGCTTAACGAGGGGTTTTGAAGTCCCTAACCCTTTCATTAAGTGGGGGATACCTGTATAATAATAATCCTTGCGTTTAATATAACGCCTTATCACATCTCCTAGACATCTCAAAATTGGCTATACTTTATGGGCAAAATGCGGCAGCCAATCGTGCACAGCAGTGTCCCACAAACTGGTGGATTGAGTGACCACATTTGACCTCAAAGCTATTCTCTGTACCTGTGTGTTGTGTTGGCACCATAATCTGGATTTAGGACAGCCAGACTTGCAACCAGTATTGTTTGGGCTGCCCCTACAGTGCAAGGCTGGGATTGCACCACATTGTCAGAGATGCTGTCCTTCAGATAAGATGTTAAACCTCACTCCTCAAATGTGCCCTTCAGTCAGATGTCTCCTGTGGCGCTGTTGGACAAGAGAAGGGAGTTCCCGGGGTCCTGGCCGACAATTCCCCAAATAAAATTGTTCATTCACTCTGTAGCTGTCCTAAGTCCAGATAGATTTCAGAGCCAGAGTATTATACAACACAATAGGCTGTTTGTGGGATTGGTGCTGTGTAAAAAGTAACTGCCCATCTTCACCTACAAATACAGACACTGTACTTCTCAGTAAAATTGTGTGATTTGAGACATCTGCAATGTCATGAAGGCGCTATATTATTGTATCAAAGTAATTGTTGGATGTGACTCCTGCCTAGGGTCCGTCGATATCGAAATTTTCCGATATCGATATATTGGTTTGCCCATATCGATATATACCAATATATTGATATCACAGGTTTTTTTGTCCTGCGCATGCTCGCGCGCATTCGGAAGTGTGCGCATTCAGAGGTGCGTGCGTATTCGGGGGTGCGCAAGTTGAAAAAGTCCGCATCATACCGATATATCGATATATCGCCAGACACGATATACCGATATTTGCGATATGTCAATATTTTTCTTCATGTCGAATTTTTGATATATCGATATATTTTAAATTCCGATGTCGGCATATCGATGTGAAAATCATATCGATATAACCGATATATCGATATATCGCCGGACCCTACTCCTGCCCTATTCTGCAAGGATTATTATAATTGTGTTTGAATTTCAGCATTGGGTCAGCAGGTTTGGGGTGAGGGGGCTGGGTAGGGATAGTGTTTGTGTGTGTGTTGTGCTGTTTAATGTGAGTGTGTGTAAGTGGGCTAACTGCTTGTGTTTTTGCTGCAGCGGATGGACCTTGGTGAGTGCACAAAAGTTCATGACCTTGCACTAAGAGCGGATTATGAAATTGCCTCCAAGGACAAGGATCACTTCTTTGAGATGGATGTAAGTAAAATGTGGTTTAATTCAATACAGGCTTGTCCTCTCCTGCACCAAGCTCCATGACCCCATCATCTTCATTCTCGCCCGACTCCATTGGCTCCCCATCACCCAGAGGATTCAATTCAAGATCCTAGTCCTCACCTTGAAAGTCCTCTATGGCATCGTCCCAACTTATCTCTGCAACCTCTTAACCCCCTACGAACCTACCTGCTCCCTCTGCTCAGCGGGCTCCAGCCTGCTCCACGTATCCTGACCCACCCACCCCACCATCGGCAGGCGAGCCCTCAGCCTCTCTACCCTCACCCTCTGAATTGCATCTTGCAATCCCTTCATCTCCTCCCTGGCCTCCTTCAAGTCCCGCCTCAAGATTCTCCTCTTCGACGGTCCTATTGGTCACCCCAAATCCCCTCTTTTCCCTCCATCTTCATCGATCCCGATCCTAGCTTGGGTCTGACACAATGGGACATCCTCCTGACATGAAAGGCGTTATACATGTGTAATGTTGTTGTTGATTATCCTCAGGGGGGCAGGGGTTACTTTAAGAAACGCCCCGTCTCTTCTGAGATTGGTCCAATGTCAACAGAATATTGTATACGAATCTATCCTCAGTGATTATCCCCTCTTTCCTGCTCTCCTTCCCCCGACCCTTCCCCCTACAGTTCGGGTCCCAACCTAGCTGTTCAGCCCCTTGGTACGTCCTCCTGATGTGAAAGGCGCTCTATAAATGTTATTTTGTTATTGCCGTTGCTATCTTTTTCCCTTTTTTTCGGTTGTCTAGTTTCTGAGCCATGCGGGACTTCAGTATCTCAGGTCTCTCTCTCTCTCTCTCTAACTGCTGATGACAGCACAGCCCAACCTGGCTCATCGGCAGGACCTGGAAGGACAGACCAGTCACTGCTCAGCTCCTGTTAACCCTGCAGCCAAAACCCTACCTAACGGGGGAGGGTGGTCCTGACTGGACAAGCAGCGGGAAAGTACTCTCAATGGCAGGCTAGGGTCCGTCAATATGGGAATTTTCTGATATCGATATATCGGTGGGCTCATATCCATATATATCGATATATCAATATTTCCGGGGGGTTTTATACTGCGTATGCGCGCGCATTCAGAGGTAAGCGCACATTCGGAGGTGCGCGCGCGCATTTGGGAGTGCTCGCGCATTCGGAAGTGCATGTGCGCATTCCGTACTCTAGGCGGTTTGCAATACCGGCGACAAGGTAAGTTGGAAAAGTTCGCATTATACCGATAATACCAAAATATCGATATATCGTTAGACACCGTATACCGATATTTACGATATACCGATATATGTTTTTGATACCGAATTTTTCGATATATCGATATATTTTAAATTCCAATATCGGCATATCGATATGAAAAATTATATTGATATAACAGATATATCGCCGGACACTATGGCAGGCTATGCAGTTTTAGTTGTTTAGTCTCCAGCAGTTACCCCACACCACCACTCTGAGATCTCCAAGCCTTGGTTCTTTCTAACCCCTAATACTCTCCGGATAAGGTGAGCAGGGTGTTTACCCTGGGAAGAGCGTGTGCGTTCCATTCTAGACGTGGGAGTTTCCATTAGTAGGCGGCACACATGGAACTCTTATCAGATTTTGAAGTACGGTGCTGGGTTTCCACTGATCACAGTGATCGGATTCATAGTCACCAGCTGATCACAGTGATGGGTTTCCACATGTGTCAGACATTGGCTGATCACCTATAATTAAAGGTGCATTGTAGTGGCTGAGAATATTCCCTGTGTTTCCCACCCTATCTACAGGCCATGGATCACTTGCAGTCATTCATCACAGACTGTGACAGAAGAACAGAAATTGCAAAGAAACGGTTGGCGGAAACTCAAGAAGAGATCAGTGCAGAGGTGGCTGCCAAGGTATGATTCTTAGAATTATTACTATAATCTAGTACAACTGTCAAGAGAGAAGTAGATAGATGTCTGGGAAGGACAAATTTGCAGAGCTATGGGGAGTGAGCGGGGGAGTGGGACTGATTGAGTAGCTCTTTCAAAGACCTAGCATAGACACGATGGGCTGAGTGGCATCATTCTGTGCTGTATATCTCTATGATTCTGGTATATTAAAAAAATCACGTTGAGGGGACCCTACCTAGCCAGGCCTTGGAGGGGAGATCTGACCGAAAGCGCAGTAATAGAGAGAGGGTGGGAGATGGACCTTGATAGAGGAGACAGAGCAAGTTGGAGACTCGGCGAATAGAGTTCCAGTGATGTGGCAGAGTGGGGTATAAACTGCTGGGGCGTGTAATTTGTTTCCGTGCTGTACAGTCTGTGTAAAGTTTTCATATTGGGTATGTAGTCAGAAGAGATTTATATTGAAGGAGAAATTAATCAAACCACGACAGACAGATAGTCGTGACCCAATGATTTATATCTGAGACCCTATGGAATCCTGTTGAAACCAAAGCTGCGTGAGGCTAACGTGACTCTGCTTACACCAGCACCGGCATAATATAGGAAATGATAGGATTAGTGGCTCTATAAAAAGCTAATGGGTATCAGCCTCTCACACTTTCCTCTCTCATATAGTCTAGGCTGACACGCCAATGCAACAACAACAAAATACATTTGTGTAGCGCCTATCACGGTAGGAGGCAGTGCTGGGGATAATAATAATAATCCTTGCATTTGATATAGCGCTTTTCACATCTTCTAGACGTTTCAAAGCGCTTCATAGAATATACTGTAAAGTGAATTGACTGTATATGTGCGTAAGAATACACGCGCCTAGCAGTGTCCCACAAACAGTTGTGGATTGAAATGATCACTTTAAGAATGTAAGGATAAGGAGCAGGAGTAGGCATTTAGCCCCTCGAGCCTGCCCCGCCATTCAATAAGATCATGGCAAATCTTCTCATCTAACTCCACTTCACCTAGTGAATCTACGCTGTACCCCCTCCAAGGCGAGTACATCCTTTCTTAAATAAGGAGAGCAAAACTGCACACAATATTCGAGGTGTGGTCTCACCAGGGCCCTATACAGTTGCAGCAAGACTTCCCTATTCTTATATTCTAACCCTTTTGTAATGAACGCCCATATACCGTTAGCCTTCCTAGTTGCTTGCTGTACCTGCAAATTAACATTTTGTGACTGGTGTACAAGGACACCCAAGTCCCTGAGTTGTCAGGGGAGGGTCTGACCATGGGCGCAGAGACACAAGCCTGAGTTGCTATGGTGAGTGTTTATTCTGTGTAATTGAGGCTTGTGTTTGACAGGCTGAACGTGTCCACGAACTGAACGAGGAAATTGGGAAGCTGTTGGCTAAAGCAGAGCAGCTGGGAGCTGAGGGGAATGTAGAGGAATCCCAGCAGGTCATGAAGGAGGTTGAGAAGGCGAGAGCAAAGAAGAGGAAAGCAGAGGTAAGAGCAGTGAATAGAACCTGATCCCGTTATTTTAAAAAAAGTTGATAATAATAATCCTTGCATTTGATACAGCGCTTTTCACATCTTCTAGACGTCTCAAAGTGCTTCACGGAATATACTGTAGAGTAAATTGACTGTATATATGTGGGTATATGCGTGGGCGAAACGGGGCAGCCAATTGCACACAGCAATTATATAGACTGTTCAAAGTTCAAAGATTTTGCAACCCAAAATCCACCTGAGTTCTTTAGGTTCTTCACTGTTGTAAGTGATTAGAGCGCCCCCTGTTTGGGTTATGGTGGAAGGAGAATCCAACAACAACAATAACTTATAGCGTCCTCCATGTCTGGTGGTTCCAGGGGATCAGATCCGTTTAGTTGAGTCGATGTGATTGTGACGTGACCTGCTGCTGCTTGTGTTGTGTTGTCCAGGGTATAACACTGAACTTTCTCACCACCAGGGGGACACCATCGCCTCTCCTTCCTCCAGTGCATTCTGGGTAAGTGACCTCTCTTCTCTATGGTTACCTGGCTGTGAAGAAGTTCTGAGTGTTGTATATTTCTCCTTGTAAGGTGTCCACCATTGCTAAATCTGAGTAAACCTGTTAAGATCTGGTGCTGGATGCCTAGACCAGGCTGTGGTTACAGTGTTAAGTGTTAATGACAGTTCTTGGCCACTTATCTCTAAAGCTTCACCTGTGGAGATGAAATGGAGCCACGCCACCATATAGCCCCCAAACACAACAACATTACCCTTGTATAGACAGAGCCTTTCACATCAGGAGGACGTCCCGAGGCGCTGGACAGTCATTGTTTCAAGCCCAAGCTGGGGTCTGGGACGGGTTGGGTGGAGGGAAAGGGGGAGATTTGGGGTGACCGATGGCATGGTCGAAGAGGAGAGTCTTGAGATGGGAATTGAAGGAGGCCAGGGAGGGTGCAAGGCGGAGGGACTGCGACACCACTCACTCACTTTATTCTGCATTTCCATGTAGGATTTACAGTAGCCCGGGTTGGTTACTTGGTCCTCATCTTGGATTACGGGTACAATTTAGTTTTCCAGTGCAGACCCCCGCCCACTCCACAGATCTGTGCTTCCAAATTCTGTAACTGTTTCCTGGTTCAGACTCAACACAAGCCTCTAACCATTCCTTATTCCCTCCCATGCTCTCTGATCTCTTCTCCCTCATATACAGACCTTATATTTTGTACACAGGACCTTATATTTTGAAGGTCACTATTGAAGGTCAGCTCAGGACACTTCATCAGGGAGTGACTGACTGTGAAATCAAGTGTGTTATCAAGCTTGTGTAGGTGGTCTCGGCAAAACTCCCCCCAAGATAAACAGAATTTATTGCATTTCCTAGAATCAAGATTCAGTGTTATATAGTGAAAGTCACCCACATACTTAAAACACCCCCACACATGCACTTTCTCTTTCTCTCATCCTCGAGTCGGTAGGTTGTAAATTGCCAGCAGTGGTTATATCAATCTCTCACTTGGTGTGTTTGATGTTGCTGTTGAGTGAACTGATTTATTTATATATCCATTTGCTGATTTCCATCATAAAACCTGTCACAGACTAACTGCCACTCCTCACATGGCCTGCCAGTGGGGAGCTGGAAATCTGCTGTACATGGCAGTGCTGAACTGGTCTCAATAGCTTCATTTGAAGCACTTTAACACTGGATCAAATACACCGAATAAGAACCATAGAAACTTACAGCCAAGAAGGAGGCCATTCGCCCCATTGTGTTTGGCTGCTCTTTAAGAAGCATTCCTTATTGTCCCACTTACCCACACCCTTGTAGCTGACTCCTTTTTTCGCTATTTAGTTCTCGTTTTGAAGCTAAGGTTCTAATTGGGGGTGGGGGGTGGTGGTTGTTTTTATCAGACCATTCGTTGCTGCTGGAAACACAACAACAACTTGCACTTAAATAGCCGGTTAGCGTTCCAGAGCGCTTCATAACAGCAGAATCTGACAACAAGCCAAGGGGAGAGGTGGTGGGGGTGGAGGTGTAAGACTGTAAGCACGACCAGAAAGGAAGGTCCTGAGGTGGGATTTAAAGATGGGAGGGAGGGGACAAGGCGAAGGGCGAGGTATGAACAGGATGGCAGAGCCAACCGAGCAGAGACAGCGGGTCCCGGGAGGGTCCAGGGAATAAAGTGATTTGAAAACAAAGGCGGGGCAGACAGGTCACTATGTTTGTGTGTCTCTCTCTCTCTCTCTCTGTCAGGAGGTGTACAGGAACTCCATGCCGGCCTCCAGTTTCCAGCAGCAGAAGTTGCGAGTGTGTGAGGTTTGCTCTGCGTACCTGGGCCTGCACGACAACGACCGCCGCCTCGCGGACCACTTTGGGGGGAAACTTCACCTCGGCTTCATCGAAATCCGGGAGAAACTGGAGGAGCTAAAGGTCAGTCCGTTCCTCTCACTGTCCAGCCCTGAACCGGTCAGCCTGGCTCACTCAGTCAGTCTCAGCTCTCTTGGGTTCGAGCTCACAGCAGAGCTGCCAACCCTCCCGATTTTTGTGGAAGCCTTCTGCTTTTACATGCTCCTTTCCGGCCTCCCGATCCCAGATAAATAACTTCCGATTTTTTGCCATTTCATAATTTAAGCTAAATCCCCCTTGCTCCACTTATGTTCAGTAGGGGAAGGATGGAAGAAATCAGTTTAATAGAGAAGAGAAAGTGAAATACTATAGAGAGAAGTGCTGTATTTACCTTAATCCTAAGAGAGAAGCGCTGTCGCTGGTTGATTGCAACATCGCCCCTGGGTACTAGCTGTTCGCACACACACAGTACCTGTAGATCACGAGTGCAGCTAGACCACGTGGGGTAGTAAAGATGCTGATAGGCGGGGACCACAGAGCGGATGAATACACACCAATACACGGATGAATGCGGCCCCTTGTTTGGAGGAGTGAAACTTGAAAATTTAAACCACGGATGTAAATTGCGGACGCGCAAAATTAATGTGTCCAGGGTGCCTGGATGCCTGTTAATGTCGAGCCCTGGCTTAACTACTGGCTGATACTGAAGTGATAGAGGCAATAACAAAATCCTTCCTGAAAATGTAACAAACCTTCCTGAAAAATTACTATAACCTTCCTGAAAATCTTCCTTGGAGGTTGGCAGGTCTGTCACAGTCTAGGCTGATGCTCCAGCGCAGGCAGTGGTTGGGGGAAGAGAGACAGCGAGAGAGAGCCACATATGCCGTCCTTCAAGCGAGACGTTAAACCTCACTCTGTGCTCTGCTCAGGGGGACGTTAAAGATCTTCCTGCAGCGCTGGGGGGAAAGAGAAGGGAGTTTCTACCTCTCGCACTCTCTCTCTATCCTGGTGTCCCGGCTGACAATCCCCAGATAACATCACTCACTCATTTGCCTGTTTGCGGAGACATCACTGTGCACAAATTTGATGCCGTATGTGACCGCAAAACACCCAAGTCACTATATTTGCCCTGACCACTTTGAGACGTCTGGGTGACATGATAATGTGTTGTATCAAATGTAAGGGCTATTAGTTATCAACAATATGTTCAGTGGAGGCTTGGATTCATGGGCTCGCGGGGTTGAGGCCAGAACACTGGACTGGTTTAAGACATGGCTCGATGCTCTAAAGGGTTGGAGAGCGGCAGGGATGAGCTGTAATAGAAGCTGCTCATCAGAAGCTGTGATGATCGGCTGGAGACCATTCAGCTGGAGACCATTACAGAAGCAGCTACAACAACAAAAACAACTTTGATTTATATAGCGCCCTCCATGCCAGACAGAGTCTCAGAGCACTTCACAATAATGGATCCCGGGACCGGGCCAGGGGGAGGGGGAAAGGGTGACCAAAGCTGCGGTTGAAAAGAAAGGTCTTTAGCCAAGACTTAAAACTAAGAAGAAAGGGGGAGAGGCGAAGGGAGTGACGAAGGGAGTTCCAGAGCCTCTGGGCATAGTGGCTGAAGGCACGGCCGCTGATGGTGGAGCGGAGGATTTGGGGAACAAGGAGGAGGCCAGACCCGGAGGAGCGAAGGCAATGGGAGCTGTTTTGAGGAGAGAGAAGGTCAGAGAGGTAGTGGGGTGCAGAGGAGTGGAGAGATTTGAAGACAAGAGTAAGTATTTTGTATATCTCTGCCCAACAGAAACTTGTTGCAGAAAAACAGGAGAAAAGGACTCAGGAGCGTCTGAAACGAAGGGAGGAGAGAGAAAAGGAGGAACGAATGAAGAGAAGGTTTGTAGGCTTTGTGGGGTGGCTGATATTCCCCCCGCCTCCCAGTCATATGTAGGAGCTTCCCTGGTCTACAACCCATGTGCTGTTGTAGTAACCTCGTCCTCACCTTCAAGGCCTTACACGGCCTTGCCCCGCCCTATTTAACCACCCTACTCTCCCCTTACAAGCCCACCCGGACCCTCCGTTCAGCAGGACTCGGCCTGCTCCAAGCCCCCCGCCCGAACCGCCCCACCATCGGAGGCCGGGCCTTTAGTTTCTCCGCTCC
>JAAILG010017647.1:0-15724 GCA_012026655.1 Hydrolagus affinis | reverse complement strand
TTTGTGTGGGTGGGTAGTTTTCTGTGTGTGGTGTAGGTTTTTTTGTGTGGGGGGAAGTAGGTTTGTGTGTGTGTGTGTGGGAGGGGGTTAGCTTTTTGTGGGCAGGTAGGTTCTTGTTTGTGTGAAATAGGTTTCTGTGTGCGCCTGGTGAGATAGGTAAGTATGCTTGTGCAGAGTGGTAGGTTTGTATGTGTGTGTGTGTGTTTTGGGGGAGGGTGTTACGTATATGTGTGGAGGGGGTAGGGTTGTATGTGTATGGAGGTGGTGTAGTTTGTCTGTGTGTGGGTGAGTTATACGTTTGTGTGTGGGGCGGTTGATAGGTTTGTGTGTTGGGGGAAGGTGTAGGCTCCTTGACCTTTCTGCTGCCTTCGACACAGTCGATCACACCATCCTCCTCCAACGTCTTTCCTCCCACCTCAACCTTCAAGGCACAGTCCTTGACTGATTCCATTCCTACCTGACCCACCGCCTACATTTTTATTTTCTAACGATTTTTCCTCAAACCCCCGCAGAGATTGTCACGGCTTCCCACAGGGCTCTGTCCTCGGGCCCCTCCTTTTCAACATTTACAAGCTCCCTCTGGGCGATGTCATGCGCAAACATGGGTTAAATTTCCACATGTATGCAGTTGACACCCAAATGTACCTCTCAGCCTCATCCCTCAAACCCCGGACCTTCGATATTCTGACAGCATGTATGTCTGACATCCAGTCCTGGACGAGGGACAACTTCCTCCAATTGAACGTGGCCCTGCTGATTAGCTCAAGCCAGCGCTTCCGCACATAGAGCGCTGCCAGCCTCAACATCCAACGCTCTACTCTCCAACTCACAAAGCCAGTCAGGAACCTCGGCATCACGTTCGACCACGAACTCTCCTTCCCCGCCCAAATCCGTGCCTTGACAGGCACCGCTTATTTCCACCTGCGCAACATTGCCAGGCTCCGCAACTACCTCACCCCCCAAGCTGCCGAAGCACTCGTTCACGCGTATATCACCTCACAGCTGCACTACGGACTCTCTCCTCGTCGGCCTCCCCAGTTCCTCCATTCACAGGCTGCAGGTCATCCAAAACTCTGCAGCCCGTGTTCTATCTCGCTCCCGCCTTCGCGACCACTTAACCCCCAAACTCGCCCATCTCCACTGGCTCCCCATCCTCCAGAGGATCGAGTTCAAGATCGTCTTACTCACCTTCAAGGCCTTACGTGGCCTTGCCCCGCCCTATTTAACCGACTTCCTTTCCCCCTATAAGCCCACCCGGAACCTCCGTTCAGGAGCACTTGGCCTGCTCCAAGCCCCCCGCCCGAACCGCCCCACCATTGGAGGCCGGGCTTTCAGTTTTTCCGCTCCCAACTTGTGGAATTCCATCCCCCAATCCCTCCGCCTATA
Source organism: Hydrolagus affinis (assembly GCA_012026655.1). Lineage (NCBI taxonomy): Eukaryota > Metazoa > Chordata > Chondrichthyes > Chimaeriformes > Chimaeridae > Hydrolagus > Hydrolagus affinis. The sequence continues at coordinate 14,338 of JAAILG010017647.1, read as the reverse complement.
TTCTTCCCTTTCCTCTTTCAAGGCCGGTTTGTAGACTTTCCTCTTCGACCGTACCTTTTTTTCCCACCCGAATTTTTCGACCTCCCCTACGTGTTTCACCCCTTCCCGAACACCCACCTCCCAGCTCGGTTCACACGCCTCCTGTGCAGCGCCTTGGGACGTCCTCTCGACGTTAAAGACGCTTTATAACTTTAAGTTGTTGTTTTTGTTGTTATTTTGTGTGTCTATTTATGGAGACACAGGTGTTTGTGTGTGTGCGTCTGTGTGTGTCTCTCTCTGCCTTTGTGTATGTGTGTCTCCTTCCCTCTCTAACCCTGTCTCTCTCTAACTGTCTTTAACCCTGTCTGGCTGTATATGTGGATGCAATATTATCCCAGCTCCCATTTCAATTAGTGCAGGGAGATTCTGTAATTTTCCTGGCCAACAGTCCCACAGATGCAGTTTATCACTCACCTTATAGATGAATCTTGCACTTTACTGTGCGCAAAATATCTCTTGTATTTCTAATGTATAGAAGCACTATTCCAAGATCAAACAGTAAAGCTGTGGAACATATTCCCTAAGGAGACTGTTTAAGATCTGAGTGTTGATTGAAATAAAGAGATTAGCTTTATTTTAGGAATTAATGTAACTTAGTACATATGTTGTTCACGGGCGTATATGATTCCAACAACTCAGAAGATGGAATGTGAACTAAATGCCTATTTTTTGATCTAGAGTTTGGTTATATCCTTATGTTTCAAACAAAAATTCACAATAAAGAAATCGCTGTATGATATATTGTGTGAGCGTTGGTTTGGGCGTGTTGAAGAGATGATAAGGAATGATAAGAATTATCAGTATTATTATTACATCATTATTTCAAATAGCAGATTGAGAGTATTGGTAGAAATGGGAAGAATCGGCTTAGAACTCCAGTAGTGGGGCCGCAATTACTGCTGAAAATTAAACATCTAATGGTGAATTGGTTACCACTCCATACAATCCCAATATGGATTATAGATATTTGAGTATCTGGTTTTCGTTCCTCTGGGCGATGGGGAACGAATGAAGCCGCGCGAGAGTGTGAGGGTGTGCTCTCTGAGCTTGTCGCGGGTGAGGAAACGAGCTGCAGAGTTCTGGATGATCCGGAGCTTATGAAGGGAAGAACCAGGAAAGCCAACGAGGAGGGAGTTTGCACAGTCAATGCAGATGTTAACATTTTCCATGGCATTTTTCAAAAATATCAGTGAGTTTTTCCTAATCAAAAATAAAAATCCTTCAGGTAAATTGAATCACTCACATTGTGGCAGTTTCTACTCTGCACAGCCATGTCTCAATGCAGCACATTCATCCTTCAGACAAATCCACCTCAATCTCGTCCTAAGCTTCGTAAATATGCTGAAGGAATCATCTCTGTGCAATTATACGAAGTTCAACCATAGATAACTAAGCATGGAACAGAACAGAGCATGGCCCAAGAAAAAGTGGGCACAGAAACGTGGAATGTTACAGCACAGAAGGAGGCCATTCTGCCCATCGTACCAGTGCCAGCTCCTAGAAAGAGTTAAATTATCTGTCAAACACCATCATTATTTCCACACAAATTAGTATTTTATTTTCCTTCGCATCTCTCTATCTATATATATGCAGTATTCAATTCACTTTTAATTATTGTAATTGAATCATCATTCACCTCCCTTTCTAGTAATGCCCTTCCAATGGATAAGTAGCTGCTGGGTAAATACATTTATTTCTCTTCTCCTCAATCACGCAAAACAAGGCATTCTGCCAGGCAAGCAAGGAGCAGTTAAAATAAGTCCTTACCCTTCATTGCCCAAAGCATCTTTGATGAATAAATTTGAATAGGTTCGTCACCAAGGCCTTGGTTTGCCCCACTTCTACATGAACAGGAATGTGTACAGAGACTATTAGCAATTTTTGCATGGATATTAGATCTGCAAGAAGATTCGGATAACATGGTAAAGTTGGCAGAAACATGGCAGTTTAAGTTTAATGCAGAGAAATGTGAGGTGATACATTTGGGGAGAAGAAATTAGGGGAGGCAATATTGGCTAGAAAGTACAATTGTAAGGAGTTTGAAGGAAAAGAGAGATCTGGGGATTTGTGTTAGTGACTCTTTGATGATTGAAGGTCAGGTAGACAAAGCCGTTAGGAAGGCATGTGGGATACTATGCATTATAAATAGGGGTATAACGTACAAAGTCAGGTAGTGCTGAATAACCTCTATAAAACTTTGGTAGGGCCTCAGCTGGAGTAGTGTGTTCATTTATGATTAGCACACTATAAAAAGGAAGTTAAGGCATTCGACAGGGTGCAAAGAAGGATTAAAAAATGGTACCAGGATTGAGGGACATCAGTTATGAGAAAAGGCTAGATAGCCTAAGTTTATTCTGTTTAGAATAGAGAAGGTTGAGAGGAGACCTAATAGAGATTTATAAAATTACGAGTGTATTCAACAGGGTGAATAAAGAAAAACGGTTTCCACTGGTGGGCGAATCTGAGACTCGTGGTCACAGATTAAAAATAATTTCAAAACGAAGCAGAGGGGAGCTGAGGAGAATTTTTTGAACCCATCTCGTTGTTCGAATCTGGAATGCACTGCCTGAAATTGTGGTGGAGGTTTATTCGATACAAGCTTTTAAAAGAGAATTAGATATTTATTTAGGAAGAACAGGTCTTTTAGATTATGGGATTACAGCTGGGCAGTTGCTCTTTTCAAAGAGCCGTCACAGACTAGATAGGCCAAATGGCCTCCCCTTGTGTTGTAAAATTCTATGATACTAGAGCTCGATTGAATATTCGGAATGACAAGTAACAATTTGAACATGTATTCTCGTGACTTCTCGTCTCATCAGTCGAGCTTCATCAATACTTTCAGGGATTTATCCCGTAGCTTTATGACGGTCTCTGCTCTGATATCGTAAGCCATTACATAAGTTGATCCTGTACATTCCAAATGATACTGCAATACACCCTGGGTCTTCTGGATGAAATCAAGAAGACACAGGAATCTAAGCATTAGTATAATTTATAACATTATCATTTTCCCGATTCCAAGAATGAGTCAAGTAACCTCTCATCACTCCGTTCTTCATAGTTCCCACCCGAAACAAAGCGATAATTTTAGCTGTGTCTTCAAACTACATTCGTAATCAGCACACTGCGAAAATAATCAAAAGTTGGTTGACGGTTTAATTTACTTGGTGATGTACAAACGTATAAAGCACAAACATTTAACAATTGAGCTACATGTTGAGTTACGTCTATTCAACAAACATTCATGTCAGCACCTTTCTAACGGCATGTCATCCACACAATATGGAGTCAGTTCACTGCAAAGTATATCGTGTGAATCGCTTCAAATATATTTCGAAGGTAAGAGATTAGACAACCACTACAATAACAAAATGACAGTGGCAAAGTGACTTTCATGTCCGGAGCACGTCACGAGGAGATGGATATTAACTGCCTCAAAGCCGAGATGAGGACAGGTGTGGGAGGAGAGGGAAGGTGGAGACTCGGAGTTCCCGATGGGAACATGGAAGAGGAGAGTCTTGAGGCGAGACTTGCAGAAGGTCAGGGATGGGGAACGGACGGGGCGAAGCAGAGGGACAGGATGTTGGCGGCAAAGCAACTGAAGGCTCGGCCTCCAATGGCGCGGTGTGTGGGTGTGTCGAGGGACTGTCCTGCTGAGCGGAGGAAAGTTTGGTAAAGTGATAGCAGGACACGGATGTCGAGGAGGGCGAGTTTGGGCGGGGCTTCAAATTTGATACTCTGCATCAAACTCAAAAAATATTTTCAGCACAGGATCTTGGGGATCATTTATTAACGTCCTGGGAGTCCTTATTTGAAACTGCAATTTTCATAAGAATAATTATTGCATATTGTATTGCATTTGAAAACGTCACTGACACGTCTCCAAGCGCTTCATATTCTTTGCTGAAATGTGCCGCAGTTACATGTGGATTTACTGGGTAAATGTATAAGAACATAAGAGTCAGGAGCAGCAGTGGGCCATTCGGCCTCTCGAGCCTATCCCGCCAATAAATAACGTTATCTCTGATATTCTAACCTAACTCCACCTGCCCCACCTTATTCCCGTATCCCTTTTATCCACAATAAATATATCAGTGCCAGTCTTGAATATGTTCAATGACTGAGCATCCACAGCTTTTTGGGTAGAGAACTCCAAACATTCACTAACTTCTGAGTGAGCAGTTTATTCTCAACTCAGTGAGAAAGGGCTGACCCCTAATTTTAAGACTTTGACCTCTGGTTATAGTTTCTCCAAACAGGGGAAACAATTTCCCACTGTCATCTCTGGCATGCCCCTTAATAATCTTATACGATTCCCTGAGATTACCACTCATTCTGCTATATTCGAGAGAATATAGGCCTAGTATATTGAAAGTATCTTCATCGTTGAACTCCCTCATCACGAACCTAATGAATCTACGGGTCTCCACAATCAGTTAAAATTTTACCTATTTCCTTACAGTTCGTAAAATGATTCTCAACGAATGAATTAATTTACAGTTAAATTTACTTGGTGATGTACAAACCTATAACAACAGCAAAATTACAGTCGTATAGAGCTCATAGATTTATGCCTTGAGTTATATGTGGAATAATGAACTTATCGATTGTAAGGATTATTATTAATTTTATTAATATTTTCTCCATTCCAAGAATGAGACAAGTTACCTCGCATCTCTCCGTTCTTCACACATCCAAACTCAAATGGAGCGATTACTTGAACTCTGTCTACAAACGTGATTCGTAATCAACAATGTGAAATTAATCAAATAATTCATTGACAGTTTAATTTACTTGTTTTGTAGAAACGTATAAAGCACATGCATTGATCCCTTGAGCTACATGTGGAATTGGAGCTATTCAATAAACAACCACGACAACATCTTTCTAACTGCATGTCGTCCACACAATATGGAGTCAGTTCACTTCACCGTGTATCCCGTGAATCGCTTCCAACACATTTCGAAGGCATGAGATGAGACAACCACAACAATTGCAAAATCACAGTGGTAAACCGCCTTTCCCGTCAAGAGGACGACCCAAACCAAAGGACAGTTACTGCCTCAAATCTGAGTTGAGGACAGGTGGAGGTAGAGGAAAGGTGGGGTTTCGGAGGTGCCGATGCGGACATCGAAGGGGAGAGTCTTGACGCGAGACTTGGAAGAGTCCTGGGATGGGGGATGGGGGGACGGGGCGAGGCAAATAATTTGAATAATATGAATAATCCTTGCATATTTATTGTGTTTGATAACGTCATCGACACGTCTCGAAGCGCTTCACAGACTGAACTGTGATGTGCTGCAGGTACGCATGGATTTATTGGGTAAATATATAAAAACTTAAGTATCAGGAGCTGGAGTAAGCCATTCGGCCACTAGAGCCTGCCGCGCCAATAAATACGTCTCTCCACATCGAGCTATAATTATACCTCTTTCATACACTTACAAACAACACACTGGGGAAATAGTTACTTCATTGCTTAATTCACAGTTTAATTTACTTGGTAATGTACAAACGTATAACAATAACAATATTACACTTGTATGGAGCTCAAACATTGAAGCCTTGCATTTCATGTGGAATTATGAGTTGATCGATTCTAAGCATTATTATTAATAGAAATAGAAAATTCCATAAATTTACTACTCTCTGAGTGAAGAGGTATTTTGGCAACTCACTGCAAAAGGGCTGACCCCTAATTTGAAGACTGTGATGACCCATGCTTATAATTTCTCCAACTAGGGGAAACATTCTGCCACTGCCTACTCTGTCTTACCCCTTAATAATATTATAGGCTAAGATAAGATCCCATCTAATTCTTCGATATTCTAGAGAGTACAGGCCTAGATTTCTCATATTGCCATCATACCTGAACCCCCTCATTCCATGAACCAACCATGTGTTGCACCCCCTCAAAGGTGAATATTTCATTTCTTAATTAAGGAGGACAAACCTGCTTACAATACACTAGATGCGGTCTCAGGAAAACCCTTTACAGTTCCAGCAAGACTTCCCAACTCTTATATGCTAACGCTATTGTAATGAATGCCAAATTTCCTGTTGCACAAAACACAAACAACTGTATTCTTCTATGCGTTAGTAAAACTAACTATCTTTGCTATTCTATCAAGTCAATGCACGGCCTTGCCTCCGCCGATCTCTCCGACCTGATGTCTCCCTTCAGCCTTCCCATCTCCTCTGTTCAGCGGCTCTGGGCTGCTCCAGTGTCTCCACTCAAACCGCCCTACTATCGCTGGCCGGGCTTTCAATCTCTCTGCCCCCACACTTTGGAACTCCATCCTGCAATCCCTTCGCCTCACTTTCTCCCTTTGTTCCTTCAATGCCGGTCTCAAGTCCTGCCTCCTCGACCGTGTCTCTCCTGCCTTCCTAACTTTCCCCCATTCTTCTAATCTGCTTTCCCCTACCTCTACACAGACCCCCAACACCCCGCAAACCCCACCACCACCTCATCGGGTCCCGTATTAACTGTTATCCGACATGTGACGTCCTCCCGACGTGAAAGGCGCTCTATCAATGGATTGTTGGTTGTCAGTATTTATCATTGGTTAGAGCACTCGCCTGCCAAGCATGAGATATGTGTTCGCATCCAGGCAGGCGAGGTCGAAACCTTGGGAAACTTTCCTTACTTCACCCATTCAAGCTTTATAATAATCCGTTCAATAAATAGATAATATAATTTTTTTAAATGGTCATTTCAACCCATGGCTGTGCGTGGGACATTGCTCTGCACAACAGGTATATCTCTCACAGATATACAGCCAATTCACATTACAGTATATTCTGTGAAGCGCTTGGAGACATCGATCAATTGATAAAAGCGCTATATCAAATGGAACTATTATTATTAATATTATTACTGCAGGTAAACAGAGGCAAGTGTGAGGAGTAAGAGAGCATGCACAACGTGTCACCCTGCAGGGAATCAAACCATTTTCGCTTGTTTGCCAAAATCCCTGGAGATTGAATTACACCAGAGCAAACTTTCTCAATTCTGCATTAATCTTAATTGCATAAACGTTATTTTGCTTAATGTGAGTGTGGGGGTAGGTTTGCGTGCGTGTGGGGGGTAGGGGGTGGCGTTGTAGGTAGGTATCTGTGCTGGAAGGTGTAGGTTTGTGTGGGGAAGGGGTGCGTTGTGGTAGGTTTGTGTGCTGGGAGGGGGTAGGTTTGCGTGTGAGATGGGGTAAGATTTTATATGTGTATGGGGGTGGTGGTGGTGATGGTTTTGTGTGTGGCAGGGATAGGTTTCTGTGATTGTGGGTTTAGGTTTGTGTGTGGTTGGATTTCTTTTTGTACTGGAGGGTTAGTTTTGTGTGGGGGAATCGGCTTTTGTTTGTGGGGGGGATAGGTTTGTGTTTGTTGTGCTGGTGGGTACGTGTGTTTGTGACGGGTAGTTTTGTGTGTGGGAGTGCGTAGTTTTGTGTGTGTGGCTCTGTTTGTCTCTGTGGGTGGAGGTCGGGTGGTAGGTTTTTGTGTGGTGGTTTAGGTTTGTGTTCATGGTAGGTTTTTGTGTGTGTGTGGGTGTAGGTTTATTTGAGTGCGGAGGGCGTGGGGGTGGGTTTACTTTTATGCCTGCGTATGTTTTCATGTGTGGGTGTGTAGGCTTGTAAGTGTGAGGGGGTTAGGTTTGTTTTGGGGAGGTAGATTTTTGTGTGTGTGGACGGGGCTATATTTGTGTTTGTGGGAGCGGCAGGGGTGCGTGTTTGCGATGGTTAGTTTTGTGTGTATGTGTGTGAGTGGTTGCAGTTTTGCGTGTGGAGGTAGGGAGTAGGATTGTGTGTTTGTTTTTGCGGGGGTAGGTTAGTATTTGGGAGTGTATGTGTGTGTGTTAGGTTTGTGTGGGGGGTGCAAGGATACCTATTTGTTAAGAAGAATTAGGGGAGATCATATTTCAACATGTAAGATTCTTAACGTGCTGGATAAAATAGAAAATGAGGGACCGTTTCTGCTGGTAGGAGAATGTATAACCAGGGGTCAGTCTCAAAATTAAGGGTCAGCCTTTTAAAACAGAGTTGAGGAAATATTTCTTGTCTCAGAGCGTATTCAATTGATGGAATTTATGGAAATCACTAATCCAGAAGTCCGTAGATGCTCAGTCCTCGAATATTTTCAACGCTGAGACTGATAGATTTTTTTTAAAAATAGAGGGCTGAGGGGATATGTGGACAGGGCAGGTGACTAAAGTCAGGTCAGAAGATCAGCCATGATCTTACCAAATGGCGAGGCAGGGTCGAGTGGCCGAATGGTCTGCTTCTACTCCTATTTCACGTATGCTTATGTTAATATATTGTTGATATAGGGATTTTCACATTTTCTAGGCGTCACAAAGCTTCACAAAATAAACTGTAAAATGTTATATATAGATAACATTTAGATAAAGCTATATATTCGTGAGCGAAGCGCAGCCGACAATCGCGCACAGCAGTGTCCCCACAAACAGTCATGTATTGAAATGACCAATTTCATCATTGTGGTTTTATTTTGGAAGAATTAATATTTGGCGATGTGTGGAGTAAGGAAACTTGCCCAAAGTTTCGCCGTGATCTGACTGGATTCGAAACACACTTCTCACGATTGTAAGGCGAGTTCTCTAACCGCTGAGATACAGGACTCCGAGATTCTATATGAAATGCATCGATTCATATTCTTTTGGGATATATGACAATTGGCGCTTTTTAATAGTGTTGTTTGATGCTGCAATGTGTTTGCCTTCCTTCTAGTGACGAGCAGCTCAAACTATTTATGAGTTGGCCTTGAGATTCCTAAAATTGCAAGTGGAAACAGGTCAAATCAGACGCAACAATGAAGAAATAACACAAAGTTTGTTTTCATATCGACCACGTCTCCAATTATTCGGCTGTAGCAGATACCATTTCAAAAACGCTGCGAGGAGGGTTCGATCCGCGCGGGAAAATCCCATTGAATTTCAAGTCCAACGCCTTACCTACTCCGCCATCGCAGCTGTTGTTGCAGTTTCCATGGTGAAAGACTCTTTTTAAAATTATGATATTTTCTTACACTGATAATTTGGGAAAGCACTGAATGAAAGCAACGGGAATGCATTGGCTGAAATGGTGGTGGGGGCCGATTCGATAACAATTTTGAAAAGATAAGTTAGACCTTTAGTTGGGGAGGACGGGTTTGCGAGGTTATGTGGAGAGAGAAAGCTGGGCAATGGGATTAAATTGCTCTGTTTAAAGAGCCGGCACAAACTCGATGGTCCAAATGACCTACTTTTGTACCGTAAGATTCTATAATTCTATGAGTCTATGAACGTTGGATCTTGTCTGATTAGCACAGTTACCTTGCTGCGGTCCGAATTCAAATACACACAGTGTCAATTTTCCTCAGCCTCTTTCAGACAACGCACTTCCTCAAAAAGGTTACCCTTCACTGATATATTGAATAAGTTGAGGAAAAATAACAGCAGCGGTAGCAGTGGACTTGTTGGTATCCTATTGGAAATCCCACAAAATAATTTGAGAAGAGAAGCGAGTTTCTGCCTGTGTCCTTGCCAGTAATTCTTTGTTGAGTTACCAGTGTGTCTGAAAGCTGTTTACGGGTTGTCACTGTGGGCATCTGAGTGCAGCCTTTACCAAAATAGAGTCTCCACAACGGACAGGAAATTTGAGGAAGTTTTAGAGGCCGGTTGAGAACAAGCAATGGTCCTTTATCAATTCAAATTAATCAAACGCAATGAAAAATATTGCTCGGAATTTATAGTACACAGTTCACTCGAAGACAATTTTCCATATGTATGCGAGTCCAGGATATCAGCTGTGGAGTGGAGTTGTTAACGTGATGGTCCAGAAAATACATTGAGAATCGTTGTTTGGACTGATAACTATCTTGCCGTGATATTATATTCTGCCACTGATTTTTGTGAGATTACAGTACAATAATCCCGTGCTTGGTCTCAAAACTCATATAATGAAGAAACTTAATGACGATAAGGCATTAAGATCCATGAAATTGAAAATTAAAGCACAAAAACCATTACCTTCATATTATGTGTAACTGAATTTTATTGATATGATGATCACTCGTGGAAACCTCCAAACACAGAGCAGAATTCATTTGCATCAACAATAGACACTTCTGCTTTAAAATGAGAAGTGTGAGGAATGTGATCAAAACATAAACCTTTATTTGGAACAACTCGGCAAAAAGTTCACGAACAGCACATTTGCGAGAATAGTGTGAAATACTGCTAGACATTTAGGGGTAATTATCCGTAGATAACCATCAGCTTTACCAATCAGAAAGATTTCAGTGTGACAATGATTTTGAGTTATGTTCACCATTTTTTCTGTTGCCAATTTCAGCAGTTTTATTTGCAGATGTATGTTAGTTATCTGGCTCCTTGGTCTGGGGTTACATTTACACTGGCTGACATTAACATTATATTGACGATACTCCATTTGTGATTTCAGCATTCACTCAGAGGCAGTGGATTGAAATCACGCAAACACGTGAACCAGGGCTAGGTTCCCAATCTTTATAGATCTACATCAATTAGATTGGTGCTGTTTGCATTGTTCAATGTATGACAGGTACGGTTTGAATGAAACTAAAACAAAACAGATGTGATTTGCTTCAGGAACGCCAGAGCGTTTGAGCAAAGAGATGAAGACTGGTTTGAAGAGAAAAAAAATTGATATAATTATCCTCTATATGATGGTTAACTCCACAAATATATGCTGATTGACAGTATAGCGAGAGCTTTACCTTGTCTGTCACAACCAGCCATTTGGACGTCCTTCCTAAATAATAGGCGCTAAACAACAACATTTCTTGTTATTGTTGAGGGAGCTTTATTCTGTATCTATTCCTGAACTGGGAATATGAACAGACAGTGAAGCTGGAGCTGTTCTCTGTCTATAACATAGATTTTGGGGGTATCGCTAATGAAATCATTTAAGAATTAGTATAAAAGGAAATGTCACCGCTCTCTTTATCTCCTCTCTGAATTGAGTCTGGGTAACAGCGTAAATGCACGTGTTCGTACAGCAGCTTAAGAGCTGCAGCATGAAGCCAGTTTGACGAATAATATAGAAAGGATCATTGTTGCCTGAGAAGTAACTTGACCCTGAAATTCTCCAGTATAAGAAAAATAAAACATAGATCAACCATAACAGTATAAAATTGCCTCATATCGCAAACAGTAAAACAATGGCTTTCCTTCGGCTCTTCATCTCTGGATCACTGTCTCTCTCACCTTTATTCCTGTCCCCACCACTGTGTCCCCGCAATCTCCTGCGGGCTCGACTGGCCACCAGGATGTACCTGACAGTCAGGGTGTTGAGCAGCAAAATCACAACGAATGGGAGAATCGGGATTAAAATAGTATCGAGGAGATCGTACACTGTCCATAGGATAAACGACACAAAGCTTGGTTTAGTAACACATACCCACGGTGTATTGTTAAACATGTACTCTTGTTCAACGGAAAAATACCAGGGAATGTTTTCCCCAATGAAGAACACACTCAGCCCCGCTATCACTGCAGCAGCTGTTTTTACGGTGCAATAATTAGTTTTCAGTTGTTGGCAGCAGATGGCGACATATCGATCCAAGGTGAAAGCCACAGTTAGCCAGACAGAGATTGCCGATGCTGCACCATTCAGTACAGCTAGCAACCGGCAAATAGGTGTGATGGCCACGAATGAATATGGGAAGTAGAAACGAACAATGCGATGGAAAATCACCGCGAAGATTACCGCCATCAGATCAGCCACTGACATGGCAACCAGATAGTGAGAGACACATTTGGAGAGACCGCACCTCCCTCGCGACAGGATCACAATGGCCACGAGGTTAGCTATAGAGAGAGAGAGAGACAAAAGGGAAATTACCAATTATATTGATTCATTCCTGCAGTAGACTTGGTGCCAATAATCTTGCAACTGAGATTCAGTTCCAGGGGCAGGCCTCGGTAAAGCATTCGGCAACTTTCCGTTATCCACGAGACCCATAATAATCCGAACGAAACAATACAATAAGATATTCGCCATTTAAACCGACGAGTGTTTCTGCAACAGGCTGGTGGTTTTGGGTTAGGGTAAGAAAGTTAAGGAAATAGGAATGGATGGTCAAGTCGTGGGGAGTGAAGGAGGTACTTTCAGTGTCTGACGGCAAGGTCGACGATGGCGGAGCAGAGGATTCGGGAGAAGAGGAGGATGCCAGGACAGGTGGAGTTGTGGAAACCGGTGCAATTTTGTGTGGAGAGGTGGTCGGAGATTTAGTGTGGTAAAATGTGGTAGAGGGATTTCAATAAATATATGAGAGTGTTAAAATCGAGTGGGAGGAAGAATAATTGTGGATCGAACCTGAGATTAAATTTGCTTACATAGAGAAAGTCACAATCAAACAGAGGGAAATAAATGGAGAGAGAGACTTAGAGAGAGACAGAGAGAGAGAGAGACAGAGACAGAGACAGAGACAGAGACAGAGAGAGAGAGAGAGAGAGAGAGAGAGAGAGGGAGAGACACAGTGATGTAGAAAAATGTACACACAGACGTTGATAGATGCTATCGCAGTCTTTGAGAGAAACAGCTAACACACACAGTTACAAATAGAGAGACGGACACAGACAAAATTAGATACACGTCGATATATAGATAGAAATACTCAGACTATAGAGCGAATTGCACACAGATACAAAAATGGAGAGATACTCTGAGACACAGAGCGAGATGCATATAGAAAAACAGACACACACTCAATCAGAGGGAGCGAGAGAGAAAGATGCAAAGACACGCAGAACAATAGCGATATACAAACAGAGAGAAAGATTTACGCAGGATACAGAGAGAGAAGTTAGACATCGATCAACTGGAAGAGATACAGAGAAAGAGAGTGAAAGACGGAAACACTCAGAGATAATAATAGTAAATCCTGCATTTGATATAGCGCTTTTCACGTCTTCCAGAATTCTCAAAGTGCTTCACAGAATATCCTGAATATAAGTGAATTTACTGTATATTTGTGATAGAAACGGAGAAAATCAGTGTCACACAAATAGGGATGGATTGAAATCAACAATTTTTTTTAGTGATTATTATTAGGAGCGTAGAGTAAGGAAACGTGCCCAAGGTTTGGCCTTAACCTACCAGGAATTGAACACAGATCTCTTGCTGGTAAGTCGAGTGCTGTAACAATTGAGCTACGGTAGTTGAGGATATAAAGGAGATGGGGAAATACTAAGAATTTCAGAGACAACGACAGACACAGAGAGGCAAAGATTGAGATACTGAGAGAAATAGAAGCAGATCGGGAAAGACAAACACAAACAAACACTCGCTTTTGGAGAGACAGTTACGCCTGCATATCGGTAGAGAGAGAGAGATAAAGCGACAGACAGTCAGAGAGAGGGAGTTAAAGGCAGCAGAGGAACAAAGTGCGCGATACACGCAGACATAAATACAAACACATGGAAACAGAGTGACAGGTAAACACACAATGAGGGAAAGAAACACACAGACACAGAGAGAAATATATGCCAACAGAGAGAGTCAATATAGAAAGAGCAATATGCAGTTTCCTCAGCGGTGTAAACACAAAGATACACCATTAGACATATAGAAAGGTGTACACGCTTCCGGAGAAAATGAGACATACAGAGAGAGACAGAGAGACAGAGATGTGCTGTAAGACAGAGTTGTTATTTTATCAAACCTGTTTTGCAACTAAAAGGCATTGACCTGACCACTGGGTATATTTTATCTCCATGTATAGTGCTACATTACATATAATATATTAAGAGGCAGACAGAATTTTCTTATTACGCGCGTATTCTAAATTCCGCTCTTACAACAATAGAATTAATCCCCACACACTTTATTTGATTGACAGTTAGTAACTATCCGTACATAGGGCTAGAACCCACAGCTTCCTGATTCAGAGGGACAGTGGGAAACTGAGTCGAGATGCAAGCCTCACTGCATACTAATAAAGAAATTAAGTTTGTTACAACACTTGCCGGGAACACCAAATGCAGCGAGAATCGGGTAGTAAATGTCTTCTATTCTATAAATAGTCGGTGTTGGCATCTTCAAATGGACAGTGTTAAGTCTTCTCTTGGCAGAGGCAGCAGCTCACGGCCAAAAGATGAGGCTGGAAAGTCTCCAACGGATTCTTATATAAATCAACAGCGAGCGCTTTGTTGAGCAATTTTACCACGGGGTCGTCGATGAATTTGAGCCTTGTGCAACACAATGACTCACACTGTGTTATGTCATTGACCTCAAGGATTTCATCTTGATTGGGGGTGGGGTGG
>JAAILG010017646.1:0-15732 GCA_012026655.1 Hydrolagus affinis | reverse complement strand
TAAACCTATCGGCAACCTTTGCTGAGTTCACCTTAAAAGCTCCGGCCTCTGAATATCAGTTAGCGCAATGGATATTATTGTCCATTAGCCGTGCCAAAGCTCAGTTTCTGTCTGAATGATTTATTTAAAATGGAAGTGAGCGTACAGCCGCACGGTTTGGCATTGTCAATGATTTAACCTAAATTATGAATGAAGCCGGGGTTGGGGTAATTATTATCAGTGAAGGTTGCATCTCCAGAGACTGAAGATTCTCGCGTAAAAAACAAAAGGAAACTTGTGGCTGGGGCTTGATGGAGCTCCTGTCGTTGTGTTTGAACTATCCAACTGAAGCCGAGTTTCTAATGTACGGGCAATAAGAATTCAAGGCAGCCGAACAGCAAAACAATTCAGGTTACAAACGTTGGTCAATCTGGGCAGCCAATCGACTACTTTTTTTGGGGGTTCTTTGCTGCCCTGCTCTGTCAGGGAGAGAATGTATTCTGGACTTGACGTTTGACAAAGCGCGTTGTGAATGTCACACCGAGCAGCTTGCCAGGGTCAGGGGTTGAACGGCACTCACTAATTTGCGAATCCCACCAAACTGTGTTCTAACCCATGAAATATATTTTCAACCCAGTTCGTGTTTCCATTGTAACCTGATCTATCCCAGTCTGGTGTCCACTCAGAGTTGTGGACTGGCTCTTTTGCTCATTTATTTCTCCCTCCCTCCCTCCCTCCCCCCTCCCTCCCTCCCCAATCATATATAAGCCTCACTTGATTAAAAGATAATGCCTGCTGGTGTCATGTGCATTTCATACAATACTAATAATCCACAGAATTGAAACAAATGTCAGGGTTTTCTTCAGGAAATGATTATTTCAATAGAACAACAGCATTGGTGCAGGGTGATGTGTCCAGTCTTAGGAATTGAACTGGGCTATAAGAATAATAATAATAAGAAGAATATTTTTATGGGATTGAAGACTTCAAACCCAATGGTGTATTGTGATATTGACAATAGTCCCTGGTTGGATCGATTTCCTTTACCCCAGCGAATAGGTTTGCACAGGAAGGGTGAGCGAGTACAGGACGCTGGGAATCGTTTCGCAAAAGCAACTGGATGCTGCGTTGAAAGGGGCAACGGGAAAGGTAGATGTTTTGGAAGCCATGAGATCAAATGGGCTACAAGGGCCTTCTTCATCCAAACCAATCGCGTGACCTAATCTTGCCGAACTTGGCATGCATTTGCAGTTGGCGAAACCCAGTGTCACTGTGTGACTTGTACTTCATTTCAGCTCAATCTGGCTCCTTAATTCCCCCTGACATTGGTGCCCTCCAAAGCTTAAGTTCTGCAGTTTAGTTCCCTAATTTTTTAAAGATAGTTTGCCCCATTGGCAAGTCCTCTTGACTGTCTGAGTTGTATAAGCGGGCAGACCAGACCAGACCAGACCACAAGATGATATAAGCAACTGCAGGCTTAAAATTTTCTTCTTTCCTATTCAGTTTATTACGGGGAAGCTTCAAATGCTCACTGTACAAAGCTTTGTTGGGCATTAGGTCAGCATTTTCGCTCCGTTTTGGATAAGGCAGATAAGCATCCAACTTGATTGCTGTCCTCTGGAAACGAATACAACAAGGCCCTTAATTAAAGTTCTCAGGTCGATCAGAGAAAAGAATGTTGACCTTTTTAAACTCTGAATATTCATTCAGCCCAGGCGGAGAGCAGAGGAGAATACAAAACTAACCTTTAGTTAATGCGCTGAAAGAATGTTAATGGAGGTGAAATCTCTTGTTCCGGGATTCGGAATGAAGCGCGAAAGATGTTGAAAGCCACTGCCCAGACCTCATTAATGCCATCCAGCTTTCAGGTGATCAATTCTCTGACATTCCGGGCTGAGGTCCAGCTTTGGACGGGGACCGTTTGCTTGGAGGCAGACCGATGAAGGTAGCGTGTAGCGTGACTCAGTCTTGCGGAGTGAGAGGCGTGCGTTTGCAGCAAGGCTGGGTAGGGTGTTCCGCTCTCCTCTCCTCCTCTCCCTCGTTTCCCGCGTCTCGGTCTTGCCTCTTTTATCATCATTACCATGTGGTCATTGCTGCCCTCCAGCCACACGCAGTCAAGCTGGTCTAAACATTCTGCATTGCTGCACTTTTGGAATATTAACCAGCGGGAAGTAGAGTTCCGCAGAGCCACAGGAGGTGAACTGTCCATTAGTCTTGAGATGGTGGAAGGTCCATCGCCTGCGGGATGGTCCAAAGTAGATTTATCTGTTGTTTTTTGCGTCTATCTTTAAAACTCCAGCTTTCGCTTGATGTGTCTGTGTGTGTTTATGTGTGTGTGTGTGTGTGTTTGTTTTTTTTATTCGATTGTAAAATCCGCTTTTATTTTAATCCGATTTGAGCGCACTGAGACACTGCCTGGGGTGGAGGACACTCCATCAGTGCAGGTGGTTGTGTTGCTGTTGTTGTGGTGGTGGTGGTGGGAATAATGAAGACATTTCAGATTCAATTTTCACATGTCTGTTTGTGCCTCGTTTAAAATCAAACCTTTCGCAGGATGTACGACAGGTGTCGAGTTTGGCGTTTAATAACCGCACGATCTCGCTTTGGTCTACACAAAAGCCGGGAAAAAAACTAAGAGCTTTGTTGATATACAGGCTCTGTCTGTCTTGTCACTTTAGCTCCAAAATAAGTAGAATAAATGCTAAAATCTGTGCGTGTTATTGTTACCGAGACCATACATTTTCACTGAACCAATTGAAATATTCCTTTGCAGCATTAAATCTGGAACCGCAATCAATGCTACAGGGAATTTGAAGCCATCGCACATGTTAACATTGTTACAGGGTGAGTCGGTTTCGTTGAACAAACAGAAATTGGGCTAGGTATCATCACAGTGCTGAGAGGCATAGAACAGCTAGGACTTTGACTGAGAGAGGAGAGGAGATGAGACAGACCCAAGACTGACCAAATTGAAGTGGGGTTGAGCAATTGAAAGCCGCGTAAGTTTGTTTTCACGCAGAAAACTGTAGATTTAAAACGGAACGGGTAACTAACAGCAGAATCAATTAGAGTCCTAACAAAAGAAGTAACCGATTTAATGTGTCGTCCGTGACTGGATTGGATGTCAGATCAATGCAACGACAATAACAACAACAACAAAAATAACTTGCGTTTATATAGAGGACTATTTCCCAGAGTAGTGTCCCTGAAATACTGTACGTAAAGACTGAGATAATGAGACGTCTTTGGGATTGCACTCTCTACTCGCTTTCCATAGAGTGATAATAATAATACTAATCCTTCCATTTGATATAGCGCTTTTCACATCGTATCGACGTCCCAAAGCGCTTCACAGAATATGCTGTAAAGTGAATTGACTGTATATATTTGCAGACAATGGAAAATCTGCTTTTAACGGATGAGCTTTCTCATTTGCTACTTGTACTTGATGTAACCCTGGAATGAATTTTCACTGGTGTCTTTGTCCAAGGGGCAACGTCAGTGATTCACAAACAGTCGTGGAATTTTAATGTGTTTTCTGGCCAACAATCCCTCAGATATAAGATCGATCAGTCCCTTGTTTGTCGTCGTCGGACAACACTACGAGCAAATGAGTTGTTGCCAGCGCCTCTAAATATAATCATTGCAATTCACAGAAAATTCCACAACGCACTGAAATTATTCACCAAATTATTGCTGCGTTTTTTTTTGTTGAGGGATGACTATCAGGCGTGTGGTGTAAGGAAACTCGCCAAGGTTTTGCGCTGCTGGGACTCAAACCCAGGTCTCTCGCTTCTTGCGAGGCAAGTGCTCTAACCACTGAGCCACAGGATTCTACCTGTCGGGGAAAAACTGCAAGCAAATCTTTACAAGTTGGAAGTGACTGAGACACCTGCAAAGTTGAGAACAGAGATGCTGAATAATAATAGTCAGCGCATCGCGAGGGCTTCAAGTTCACTCGAGGAAAGTACAGGAAATTCTTGGCTTTCTAACGCAAACGGCAAAACCCAATGCTAAATGTGTTAATTTTTAAAATCTAATATTTCACTTAAGTTCAATATTATTTTAAGAATAGCTAACCATAATTGCTGCAACATGTAATTATATTAGTCACTGTTTTTTCTTTCTATTCTCCCATCAAAGCTGATGTAGCTTTCAGTTTTTAATAACCAAATATTAAAGGAAACTCTGTTTCCGTATAATAAGATGTTTGATTTGATTCAGAATACAATATAACCTCTTGACTGAGCTTCTTTGTAAGAACTGGAAAAAATATGTTTTTTTTTTTGCTATTTCCCCCCAAAGTACAGTTAATTTCATCTCCTCTCTTTTTAATAAACTCAATCTCAGGTTCGTTGAAGGGGATTCGTGAGAGAAAGCGAGGGACAGCAAAGAATTGCAATTGAATCCATTGTTCAATTCCACGTTTAACAAAGCTCCCAACTTGTTCTCACTGCTGTCGAAATGACTCGACGTCTCCTTCATAATAAATGGTGAAAGTAAATCCTTTTTGAAAGACTTAATTCTGTGCAGCGTGGAACATTGATGTGCAAGTATCAATGCAGATTTTTTGTGTGTGGGGGGGGGTGGGGGGTGGTCTGAAATCCTGCTGTGTCATCAAAGTTGATTATATACTCCTCGGAAGGAGATTTTGATGGATTGTGAATATGAAGGGTTTTATTATTGAACAGCAACACGGCGGGATTCGACCAGTGATGGATTGTGAGTTAATTTAAGTGACCAATAACTTGAGGCCCATCGAATCATAAATACTACCTTACATTGGCCGCCAATCCAGTTTGCCACTCCCACCCAAGACTTTTTTTCGGACTCCTCAAGTACGAGAGGCAGGGCAGGGCGAGCTCGCGGTATGTTTGGCGGAAGCTGTGAAGTTAGAGCTTTCATGGCAATCATTCTTCTCTTCATCGAGAGAGACATTTTTTTTGTGCATTCGCTCAACAGAACTTGCCCCCTTCGTCCGCGCATCTCATCTGCGTTTAAAGTTACGGGGGGGCGTAAGGTGATAACGGGACACGGTGATTTTAACGAGTAACTTGAATCGCACAAACGAAAGGCAGCTCTCACACCGAACCCAACTTCTCCCGTCCAATCCTTGTGCTCGCCTTAGCCGACATCTGCATCTGCACCATGTATAACGTCGCCTCTCCTCACCACACAACTGGGTTGGCGTGGGGAGAGAGAGAGAGAGAGAGAGAGAAAGCGAGAGTGAGGGAGAGAGAGAAAGAGCGAGAGAAGAGAGAGTGCATGTAAGTAATAAAATCCATTCCAAAAGTTCCCGTTTCAGCAGAAAGCTGTAAATCATGCTCCACCAAAACGTTGTTACACGCTTCCATATCCAGCAGTCACTACCTGTGATAAATGGCGAGAGCTTGTTTTAACAACTGGAGCAGAACAGCTGTGTAAACAGTCCTATGAAACAGGTATTATATCCAAACTGGGTAAATTTCACCCTGTGACAGTGACTAATGTTCTGCCACAGCTGCCTTTTCACTGCCTCCCAATGTAAAACTATCCAGCATAACAGATAACTGTCAGGGCATCAGACTGAGGATACTTTATGAATAACATTTAGCTCCTGAATAATCAAAGCTATGCCGTTTATACATATAAAAAAAAGTGTTTCCCCTTTAAGTGTCCTTGAGTAATTGAGATTCAGCCTTCGACGGATGAGTGAACGCTGCGTTTGTGGCCTGTCAGCGACAGGCGATGTCTATGGTGTGTTCGGATTGTGTCGTTCGGTCTGTATTCAGGGCCGATCCAAACGATTTCCTCCGCTCTCTGGTTAAAGCGTTTTTCGGCCGCTTTGATCTCCGTGTGTCTGTCCCAAGATTTTCTCACTCAAAGGCTGCAACTCACGCTCACAGACACCTCCGGGAAGCGACTTGAACAGTCGTTTTGCTGTACAGACCCGTCCTTGGATCACGGACAGTGTCGCCCACAAAGTATATGTACAGTCAAATTCACAGGGCGAAACCGTGGGCAAGTTTCCTGACTCCACTCGCCTGATAATAACCCCTCCCCAAAAAAAACACACACACACAATAATAATATTGGTCACTTCCATCCAGGACTGTTTGTGGGACTCTGCCGCATTTCGCCCCACAAAACATACAGTCAGTTCACTTTATAGTACATCCTAGAAGACATAAGAAGGCGCCGTACCGAATGCAAGGATTATTATTATTATTTTAATCAAATGAAAGATTCTTAATATCAGCAACAGTATTAATAATAGACGGCAACATTAGTCTGGGTGAAGAAGGATCGGCTCAGAACGCCATCCTACTGGCTACACTACTATTGTTCGACTCTCGTGATGAACCTTATCTTACCTGCCCCCCCACCGCCCCCTCCCCAATTCCTTTGATCTCTTACTGCCGTATAATCTCAGGTATTTTACAATCTGTACAAACCCACCCTCTCCCCACTCCGCCGGCAACCGCGGTTGATAAATGTTTGTTTCCTGAACCTGTGGTAAATTCAAAACAAGTGCCGAAAGCTGCCGAAAGCAGTCATCCCAACTTGTTCGAATGTTGTTTGAACGCTGAAAGGAATTGCCTTTGAAATGCTGTCCCTTCACTTAAAGAGAGGTGAAAAGAAAGAACTCTTTTTTTTCTCTCTCTTGTTTTCATTTTGCACAGACGTTTCTTGCAAACATTTCACAGACGTGGGTGTTAATAATTTGACGGTCTTTGATATTGGTACAGCGCGTCGAGCCGGCTCACTATACTTTCTTTTAGACGGTACTTATTCTCGTCCAATCTCCATTATCGTAATTTCTTGATTTTGTGTGTCCCATTGTGGGCTGAGGTTGGGTTGAATAATGGATGCATTTTGCACCTGTTTTCAAAGGCAGGACACAATAACTATGTCTTTATCTCCGCAAGCCATTCTGACAGGTAACAGTAAGTCTGCACTTATCACAGTCAGACAGCCAATCACTGAATTTAAAGTACCTTTCTGATATTTTGCCCATAATCTTCCTTAACTTGATGCCCAACTGTTCTGTTGTGGTACCGCTAGTTCATTTTGTTGATTTATTCGCAGGCTGTGAGAGCCTACAGCTTGTCCGTGTCTTGTCCAATACAAACAAGACGAGGTGGCCTATTAAATTTACTGACCGCTCGTCCACAGGTTTACGAACGCACGGCCAATACGTATCTCCGTTCTGCAAATGAAACCGATGTGTGCGAGTCCCAACAGAGATATATACGTTTCCATTGAATAGAGACAGGATTGCGGAATGCAATGTTTGCACAGAGTCACTGTGACTCACTGAGGCTGGCGAAACTTGGCTAACACAGGCAGTGTTTGGTTGAGGTCAACAGAATCCACAATCTTAAGGGTTGCAGCCTGGTAAGGAGTGTTTTTTTAGTGAAAGGAGGGATGAACTGTGAACAGGGTATAATGGATGAATGGGGGGTTGCGGGGTGGGTGGGAAGAGCTGTATTGCTGACATAATTTTTTTTCTCTCGAGCAGGGAGAAATAATCATTTAGACAAAGGGCTAGAGCAGTGGCCCCAATTGATTCGAAACGCCAATTAAACGCATTGAACAATTAGCATGGATTCCGGAAATTGCGCGGTCCCAGGGAATATCTGTGAACGACCTTGGCTTTGTGAAGTCAACAACACATCCACTTTCAATTGTGTTGAAGCCTCAGTGGAGTTGGGTTCCTGAGGTGTATCGTCTCCGAACATTTGACTTGCGAGCGTTTTAAAGACTAGTTCGACAATTGCAAACATTCTGAGACCTACCGTAAGCGTTGAGATTTCATCAGAGTAGAAAAGTTCTGGACTGGGAGGGAGGTGGACATTTTCGCAAGGTGAACGCAGGATTTACTTTCAATCAAAACAGGAAACTTTTGCAGAAATTGCGATCGGAATCAGGAACTGATCACCCATCGTATTTACTCAAAATTCGATTCAACATAAACTTAATAATAATAACAACAATAATAATAATCCTTGCGTTTGATATAGCACATTTCACATCTTCTAGACGTCTCAAAGCGCTTCATAAAATATACTGAGAAATTAATTGACTGTATATTTCTGGGAGATACACGGCAGCCAATTGCGCTCAGCGGCGTCCCCGCAAACAGTCGTGGATTGAAAATGACCAATTTTATTGTAGATTTTTTTACGCTGTCATCCTTCGAGTGAGACGTTGAAGAATTCAGGCAGACATTAATGATCCCGTGTAGCTGTTTGAAAAAGAGAGGGGAGTTTCTCCCAGTGTTCAAGCCAGCAATCCCTCGGATAAGATCGAGCCGCCACTCAACGGGTGTCGGCGGACAATGCCTTGAGCAAATGAGCTGTTTTTCTGCGCCTCTAAATAAAGTCACTAAATTTCACAGTAAAATTCCACAACACACTGAAATTATTCACCAGCATGATCTATCAAATGTCAGGAGTTGTAATGGTAAATCTAGCTTTCTCTCTCTCTCTCATTTTCGAATACAGGGCAAGTGAATACATTTCGCGTTGATGCGTTTAGTTTATTTCCCGCCTATTTAAGTGAATTTATTGCTTTTATTTATATGTGAAACTTGCAAAGTTACCTCTGGTGTTAATCATGAGGTTGTCTACTGAAGTCAATCGACAGTGGGACAAATCGTTCAACCTTCCTCCCATGTGCGTGAGATATGGGACTCGATTATGTTGCTTCATTCTAAGTGAACTTTAATGTTGATTTGAAACAAATGAAAGCTTCAAAAGTGTTGAATGTTCTTGATCGAGTTCATAAAAACGCAACTGATCTTTCGTGCTGAGTCTTCATAACAGCAGTTCGACTCCCACTTTAGCTTCAGTAGGAAAGCAATGAGCTGGGGAATGTTATAAATGAGCCAACGAGTCTCTAAAGTTACTTAAAAGGGATTTTGGTGTTTGCACAGGCAGTCGAGGTGGGAAATTAAGTTAAAATTTAATAACCTTAAGGTCGGAATAAATGTTGGTGCAAACAGATCTGTTTACTTTCAGTGGGATTGAGCGCATCAAATTTTATCCATTACGCTGAATCCTCCCAGCGAAATAGACCACATTTCTCACTATACGTAATCTGTCTCTTATTTGGTTGACTGTGCCTCTGTTAATGTCACAGAGCCCCAGTTGGCAGCCATCAAGAACAGCGTAACAATGAAAGTAATCACTCATGGAAACTCTGTTAATCCTCCCAGCTGTTACACCCCTGGACTTGCAAAGCGAAATAACCAAATCTGAAAGATTTATGAATATTTTAGGCGTCTCTGCTTTTCCGATTTGTTCCGGAAATGTTTCTTTTTGGTTAGTTTGCAGTGTCATGCTTGCCCACTGTTAACGGTCTGGCTGGTAAATCATTTCTCGCCGCTGTTTAAATGAAAGTCACCCTGGGAATACCATTTGAAGAGCAATCATTATTTTTTTTTCAGGTGATGCTTTTGTCAAGGACTTTACATACTCAAATGGCAGCAATTATTCCTGTCCTAAAAATAAAAGCCGGGCTTTGGAGCGTGAAATCGTGTATTTTAAGGGGGGGAAGGTAAAGTTCTGCCTGAAAGTGAGATAAACTGTCTGTGTCGGTGTGGATGGGAGACAAACAATGAAAGGGATTTTTGTTCTGTTTGCTTTGGGGGTTGCTTATGACATTGCTGAGATTTGGATCCAAACCGAACTGTTCAACCAGATTAAACCAAGTGCGGTGAAGGGATCTTTTGTGGTCTTCAAGCCATGTATTTATCTCTGGAGAGTGTACCTTCCTCAAATAAGAGGACTATCCAATGCGCTTGGACGCGACAAAAAAAAGGCTGAGGCCCAGAAGCAATTTCCCGCTGAACCGCCAACACAAGGCAAATCACTGGGAGGGAGTGAATTAGGAGGAGAGGGAGAGAGTTGGGAGGGCAGCAGAAGGCAAGATCGAAGAGGAGGATCTTGAGTCTGGCCTTGAAGGATGGGAGCGAGAGTGAAGGGACTGTGGGATGGAGTTCCAGAGTGTGAGGTGGGGTGGCAGAGAGGCTGAAAGCCCGTCCACTGATGGTAGGGTGGGTCGGGCGGGGGACAAGGAGCAGGCTGGAGCCAACTGAACGGAGTGGGGGTGGCGGGCAGGTTCATAGTGGGATAACACCTCTTATAATGCAGTCCCCATCTTCCCCCCCACCCCAGCAAAGCAATGGTGCACCAGCCTAGACTCTGAGTCACAAAACCTGTTGACTCAGAGGCTTGGCTGCTTCCCACTGAGCTACAGCCCGACATCTAAACAGTCGGCTGCAAGAGCATCTCGACCAGAACCTGGAGTGCGGACTCACTCAATCCTCGCGTTTGACCACAGCGCTTTTCACGTCTTCTAGACGTCTCACAGCGCTTCACGGAATCTACTGCAAATTCAATTGACTGTATATATGGGGTGAGCGAAACGTGGCGGGCAACTGAAAGACAAAATCGAACCATCGTTGATCCTGGATGTTTTCCTCCCACTTTCTCACGTTCGGAGCAATTGACTATTTCCCTCGACATTGCGTTCCGAGGCGCGCCCAGAGCTGACATCTCCAGCTGTTCTGCGACAGCGTTTTGTCGACTTGTTTTCCAAGCCGTGAAGGGCGTTCAGAGCTCGGATGTTTTCTGAAAAAGAGAAAACCCGCAAGGAATCGAGGGACGAGGAGGTCGAGGATTTTTACACTAATAATTTGCCCTGGCAGCTTTTTGTGCCAAGTGTGCCCTCTACTGACCAGCTCGGTGTCTGCAAACTTACTGATGTGCGAGAGACATCTAAGTGATCGGATTGACTTTATTATAATAACAATAATACAATAGCAATCATTGCATTTGGTATCCCGCCTTTCCCGTTGGAAAGAAACACTTTGCAGGATTGTCTAATAGGTACAATTGCACACAGCGACATCCCACAAACAGCCGACGAAAATGACTGATTTTATCTGGGCGGATTATTGTTGGAATTTGGAGAAGTGGAGTCTATTGGTGAACACACTCGCAAGAGAAAGCATTCGGGTTTCGATTCCCAGGAAGGACGACAAGTTTCCTTACTCCACACTCGTCTGTTTATCGATCAGTAAGCAGGAGAATGGCTGTTAGTTGATTGGCAGATCATTTTCCAGGGGCAATAAAACCTGAATCAAATAGTAATTTGATTTGTCACATCTACAATCTCCTGACCTTCTACACCTCTTATTAGCGTATCCATTAAAACAGCAATCACATTGTCTTTAAATCAGTGTCAGATACTGTTTGATTTTTCTATTGTCTTCACATTTCCTCTTCAAAACCCTTTAAGTCAATCTCACTTGCTAATATTTATACAGAAATATATATATCTACAGTATATTGAATCTTGTAAAAAAATATATATTTTAGCCTTTAGCTCAGTTTTGACCTCCTGAAAGGCCGACTATCAGATGAGATATTAAAACAAGGCTGTTCAGGTGCGCACTAAAAATAAAAATAATAATAATAATCCTTGCATTTGATGTAGTGCTTTTGATGTCTTCTGGACGTCTCAAAGCGAATCATAGAATAAATTTACTGTAAAGTGAATTGACTATATTTGTGGGCGAAACGCAGCAGCCAATTGCGCACAGCAGCATCCCCCACAAACAGCCATGGATTGAAGTGATCCATTTTTTTTATACCTCGAGGAATTATTATCAGGCGTGTGGAGTAAGCAAACTTGCCGAAGGCTTTCCCGTGCCGGGAATCAAACCCAGGTCTCTGAATTGAGAGGCGAGTGCTCTAACCGCTCTAACCTACAGGGCTCAAAAATCTCATGAAACTTCCAAAAAGAGAAAGGGAATTTCTCCTGGTGTCCTGGCCAAACCAGCCAATAAAATTGGTCATTCACTTCATGACCTCTTGTGGGACATTACTGCTCATAATCTAGCTGCAAACGAGCTTTGCCTACAAGTACATGGTGACTGAAACTTGCAGCAAAAATCCTGCGAAGCACTTTATAAACATTTCAACAACTTGATAAGATGCTCGATTAAATGCGAGGATTATTATTTGCCAAGTCGCATTGTTGTGCTTCTCGTTTCCTCTCCTCGCTTCAAATAACATAAAATCAATTCAGTTTTTTTTTTGCGCTCTTTTACTTTCTGGCTCGGGCTTCCGCCACCTAATCCTCCCTGGAGCTCGATTCACAGCTGACGTTGCCATTTCCAAAGACACGCACCTACATTATTACTTATTTAGCTTTCAATGAGGTAAGATTAAACCAAATAATACGGCAGCTTTCCTCCGCGTGATAACCGATCGTACAAAATGTGAAAGCGCTCTGGTACGCTAACGTGCGTGAGGAACACTAGATATAATCATCAAAATCCTTATCAAAATCAATAATATAATAATAATATAACATATAATAATCCTTATCAAAACAATTTGATACAGCGCCTTGTCACATCTGCTAGACGCCTCAAAGCGCTTCACAGAACATACTGTAAAGTGAATTGACTGTATATTTGTGGACGAAACGCGGCAGCCAATTGCGCACAGCAGCGTCCCCACAAACAGCCGTGGATCGAAATGACCCAATTATGATTGTATATTCATATTGTATATTATTTTTATTCGATGAATTATTATTATCAGGTATGTGTGTGTCTGCGTGTGTGTGTGGAGTAAGGAAACTTGCCCAAGGTTTCGCCCTGACCTGACCTGCCTGGAATCGAACTCGGGTCTCTTGCTTGCAAGGCGAGTGCTCTAACCGTTCGCTCAGCTCAGCTTCCCAACGCGTCCAAGCGATGAAGATTAAATGACGCCTTATTTTGTGAGCGGTAATTTGTAGACTCTATTTTTTTTTTGGGTGGGAGGGGTGGGGGCGCATGGACCTCCGATGTCGATGGCTGACTTCCGCGAGTGGGGAGCGGAGTGTTGGGAGGTGGGGGGATTTACGCGTAAAAAGGGTTAAACCTAGAGGCGGAGGCAATGCTTAGGGATGCTGCGTTGAAACGGTTTGCCTGCAGTCTTGTGGAACTAATCTAAGGGAGTCCTGTTCAGCCAGCTTGTCTTCTCCCTCCCATTCATTTAGTGGACATTATCTTTCTAATCTCTGGAAGTTATGTAAGGAAAGGTCAACGTTGATGCATTCATCCCATGTGATCTATTATCAGCGTGTTTCAAAGCCCACTGCAACTTTCAGCTGCTTCATAATGTTTCCAGCGAAACCTTTGTCATCGTAAGCTTTATCAAAGACAATTAGAGCTCTGAGATGTCCTCCCAATGTGAGAGATATTTGATGTTAATACCTTACTACATTGAATAACTCACAGTGTATTTTTTTGAGGGAGGATGGACGAAGCAACCAATTTTTTCCACAGCCATAAGGCACACACACACACACACACACACACACACACACACAAAAAGAAACACAGCCATGGGTTGGGTGACTGATTGCGGACTCATAACGAGAAATGTCGGTTTTTGGCTTGGAATAGAGCCACAAGATCTTAACAGGCAGGCAGAAACTCGGTTCAGTATATTAACTGAATTGACCGCACCCTCTGACAATGCAGCTCAGAGTACGGTGAACTCAAAAGAATATCAGTAAACGCTTCAACTCACTGTCCGTATATACGTATATACAGAAGATGCTATTGTCTCCTTTGAGGGAAAAGCTCACCCACCGGTGAATCTTCCCAAGGCAGTCCACACCACAGCCGCCGAGGTAATTCACAGCTTCGGGTTGTTTTTGAATTATTCAAGACGCGGAACTCCTGAAAAAAGAACGAATTGGGTCCTAATACCGTCTCATTTAAAGTTTCCACGGCCGAGATGGGCCGCGCCAGTTATCTTATTTGTGAACATTTTGTTTTTTGTTTCCAAGTTCACCGACGAGCTCTTTTCAGCCGTGTGCAGTTTTCCGGGTATCGGAAGGAAGGAGGGAGGGAATGCGCTTTGGTAAATCGTTCACATTCTGTTCTTACTGCGATGACTACACCTGCACATGAAGTGCTTCAGCCTCCAGAGGTTGGGAGAAACCCTGACCCACTGGATCGAAATTGCTCAGGAGCTTAGAGTCAGCAACGCAAAACAGGCAGTCAAAACACAGGGAACAGCTTTTGTTTTTACAGTAAGCCTTGGAATAATGATTATAATAATAATAATAATCCTTGCATTTGATATCGTGCTTTTCACGTTTTCTAGACGTCTTCCAAAGCGCTTCACAGCATGTTCTGTTAAAGTGAATTGACTGTATATTTGTGGGCGAAACACGGCAGCGTCCCCCACAAACAGTCGTGGATTGAAATGACCAATTTTGTTCTTGTTCTTTTTGAGGGATTATTGTTAGGTGTGTGTGTGTGTGTGTGTGGAGTAAGGAAACTTGTCCAAGGTTTTACCCTGACCTGCCTGGATTCGAACACAGGTCTCACGCTTGTAAAACGAGTGTTCTAACCACTGAGCTACAACGCAA
Source organism: Hydrolagus affinis (assembly GCA_012026655.1). Lineage (NCBI taxonomy): Eukaryota > Metazoa > Chordata > Chondrichthyes > Chimaeriformes > Chimaeridae > Hydrolagus > Hydrolagus affinis. Next base: position 1,329 of record JAAILG010017646.1, on the reverse strand, counting down.
GTTGTTGTTGTGGTTGTGCACTGTGCCCAAGCTGTTGTCATTACATAGGATCCATTTTCCCAACTGTAAAGGGAGTGGGGGGTGGGGGGAGGGGAAGGTTAAATTTTGGCTCACGTTTCAATGAGGTAAATCAACAAGCCAGCACGGCAACCAAACATGTATTTCTGACTGCGCGCAGGTAAATACTCGGACTTTATTGCTCTCCCCTCAAGAAAAACGGCAACTCGCTGTCGAACGCAATAAATGGTGTCCCTCCCGAGTGTGTTTTTTAACTTCAGCTTCCTACCTTGCTGTTTGTGTAAATCCATCTTTGATGTTTCCTGCGGGAGAGCTAAGCTGTCGTATGTAATTTTCGAGGCTCCGTCACGCAAACTGGACTGAAATCAGTTTTGCACAGCGCAGGCGCAGGATTTCATCGCCTTTACCCAACGTTGGCTGCTGAATAGCTTGGGATTTTTAAACAATGTACTTTTTCCGAGGTGACCACTGCTTTGGGACCCCCCAAAACGTTGAGGTCAAAAACTGCGGTCGCGCGACATCGGTAATCACATCGAGCCTTGGCTCAGTCAGGCAACACTCGGTAATTATCACTCACCTCCAGGCATTGGGATGGGAAGACAGCCTTGACGGGGTGGGGATGGGATTTAAAGATTCCACAATAATAATAATAATACTTGCATTTGACATTGCGCCTTATCACGTCTTCCAGACGTCTCAAAGCTCTGCATGGAATATACTGTAAAGTGAATTGACTGTATATGTTTGCGGGAGAAACGCGGCAGCCAATTGCGCACAGCAGCTTCTCCCCCCCACCTTCCCCCCCCCATCACCACCACCGCAAACAGCCGTGGGTTGAAATGACCAATTAATTATTGTATTTTTTCTTCCGAGGGATTATTTATGAGGCGTACCGAGGCCTAATGGTAAGAAGTAATTATCCTTTGCGTTTGATGAAGCTCTTTGTCACGTCAGAGAAGTGCCCAGTAAAGGCTTCCCAGAATTTATTGCCAGGTTCAGTGACCGTGTGCTTCACAGGCCAATGTGACAGCCCACTTTGTGAACCGCAACGTCCTACAAACCAGCCGTACAGTAAACGACCCAATTTAATCTGGGAGAGTTTGAGGCCAGGACAGAGGGAGAAACTCCTTTAAACGTCCGCCCGAACAGGGCTGGACAGGTCCTCGGTTCAACATCTCAAAGGTGCAAAGCTGATTTTGCTGCTTTCGATCGCAGTTTTGCTCATAATCACTGAGCAATTATATCACTGGGCGATTATTATCAGAACAACGCCAACAACAACAACTTGGATTTACTCTACTCCACGCCCCC
>JAAILG010017644.1:0-15728 GCA_012026655.1 Hydrolagus affinis | reverse complement strand
CCCCCCCCCATCCCTTGCATACCTGTATATTGTATTCGAGGACTATGAATACAATATGGCGGCTTTGCACCTTGGTCTGTGCATTGTGTATAAAGAGCATTCTGGGTCTTGTAGTTCAGTGTGCGTGCATTCCGAATTTTTACCTCGATATATCGGTTTTTCGGTATATTGATATTTTTGAAATGCCTATATCGGTGTATCGATTTGAAAATTATATCGGGTTTTAGCGATATATCGATATATCGCTGGACCCTAGTAGAGGGGAAGTGATTGAGGCGAGATTATAGAATTACTCAAGCAAAAGTAGTCTCCCAGATTGTACTGCATGAGTTGTATGAAGTTAAAGAGGAGTTGATGTATGTAAAAGAACGTGGATATGAACTAGTATTTTATATCTGGCAGAGCTATGTATATTCAATGCTGGGAGAACTGTTTGAGCCGTTGTTGTACACATCTGGGATAAAAGAAAATTTGAATGGTGCAAATTTACATAAGAGTTAACTATCCTGTGGGTTGGGTGGGAGGTAAGTGGGGTCTCCTTGGAGCTGAACTGAATTCCAAGGTGGTACTCTAGTTCATGAGTTGGCTGGTCCACAGTATTCCAGAGCACTGCTGATGACAGCCCAGCCAGTCTGGCAGAAAGTAGAAGGGAAGATCAATCACTGGGAGTCATCCCATTCCACAACTACAACTTATATTTATATAGCACCATTCACGTGGGTAACATCTGGAGTGCTTGTTAACCCTGATAGCCAAAAGGATAGGGTGGACCCAGCCAGACAGTGCTCTCAACAGTGCGGTTGTAGCTGGTTAGAGCTGGTCCAGCAGTACCTCATCCAACGCACACTTCAATCCTCGACTCTTACCAAGCTGCACCTTATAACTTTCTGGAATTAGGTAAGCAGGATGCAACCCTCCAGGGAGAGAGTGGGGATTCCATTCCAAAACAAATCCCTAGAACGTTCATGTGTAGATGGGATCATGGATTCTATTGGTTTATAAATTCTTAAGCGTACCGATGGGTTTCCAGTCAGACACACAGCAGCCAAAAAATACAACATCAACAACAAAATTTGTATGGTGCCTTTCACATCGGGGTGACATCCCAAAGGGCTGGGCAGTCAATGATTCAACCCAAACTGGGGTTGGGATCGGGGAGGGTGGATGGAAAAGAGTGGAATTGGGGTGACCGATGAAACCGTTGAAGAGGAGGGTCTTGAGGCGGGATTTGAAGGAAGCTTGTGAGGACTCCACGAAAAACAAATTGGATTGAAGTGACTGGATGAAATAAAGCTTAAAATGCACTGACGTTGCCCTCCCAAGAATAAACAAAATGCAAATGCAGTGCAAATATCTTCTATCCACTATTGCAGGTGTTCCCACCATCCTGGCACTTGTTGCACTTACATCTAGATATTCACTGGTCAGTCCTGGAGATCTCGCACATACTGGGGGAGAAGATGTTGGGTAAGCACATGGAAATCTTCCTGGATTGAAAATGAGTTGCTCTACTCAGAATTAATTATTGCGTAGTTTAGGATTGATGTGTATGTTTGCTTTGGGTTTTAGTTTTTTTTAAGAGCTACAATGCCTGAAGTTTCGGGAGTAGCATGTTTTCCTATAAGATTTCTTTTTGACCTGCTTTGGGATGCTGGTGGAAGTGATACTTCAGCTCTTGAATGATGAGACTTCTCTACCATACAGTATCTGCAATTCCCACGTGCTTTTTTTAATCTCTTATCTTCCTCTTGGCTGGTTTTGAAGATTTATCTGATGGAAGGCCAGCTTGTTTGGCCTTTACATTTATCCTTATTTATTTTTCGCCTACAAAATAGTGATTGCACTTTACGGTAGCTCTTGTGAAGCGTTTTGAGAAGCTCGATAACCCGATATAGTGCTATATAATAATAAATATCAAATAATAAATATATCAAATACAAGGATTATTATTAGTAATACTAATAATTTTGTTAGCATTATAATACTCAGGTTTCTCAATGTGAGATCTACTCAATGTGAAGAAACAATTGCATATGGAGTTACAATTCTTTTAGACAAGTGACCATCAGCAGTGCAGCAATTCCTTACCAACATTCAGCTAAAAATACTTTTTGACCTGAGTTAAAAAATCTGTTTTTTAAATTTTGAACTTTTCCATTTCCAGATCCTGTGCCATTTACTTTTTTCACATACTATACAAACAGATGTTGACTCATAACGATTTGCTGTGCGCAGATTGGTTGTCACTTTTGTCTTCAAATGCACACTCCCTATACTTCACAATACAATCCTGTGACGTTCGTTGAAATATCTTCATAATGTGAAAGGCGTGTAACAAATGCAGGATTTATTATTATTATTGTATGGAAATATATAGATTCACGTGTCATTTGCATTTATTGAATGGTATAGTTTATGTCTAAGTTGCTGTAGTCTACATTTTAAAATGTGCTCCTTTTCTCCCATTTGTTTAAGGCCGGGTAGTTTATGCACATCAGTTTATGAATCTGACTGGAGAAAACCTTACAAGTACCAGCTTGTTTGAAGATCATTGCAATAACCTTCTTCGTGACCTAATTGGCCTAGCAGTTAACAGATATACCGAGGTAGAAACTTTTGTTCTCCCTTTAACTATTACATTAAGACAAGTGTTTATTTTGTTGTTTTCACTTTTGTTTATATCACTGAAGACCAGCTTGTGTTTATTCTCTGCAAGGTAATAATAGTCTCTCAGTCAGGCCTGATAAAAGCAACATAGAGCTGAGTGGGCTCAGTGATCTAATACCAGCCTCATTTAGATATTTCACCACCAATCTTAATTTTGTTGTCAATTTGCTTAATAAATAAGGTGCTTTTCATTAACAAAAGTTTAAAAGAATGGTATACAAGTTTACACTAAGTAAGGTCCAGGTCTTCAATAGAACAGAATTATTTAAAGTGATCATTTCCTCCAGAAACTTCCCTTTTTGGTTTTTGTTAACTAAATTACTCACTTTAATGTTTTACAGTTTATGTTATTTTCTAATTTCAATTGTAAAGTTCTACTTATTGTCGTATATGAAGTAGTGATATGGTATAATTGCAGTGTGACTTTTTGGTCTATGTCCTCTATTTGATTCAGGTCCGACCATCTGAAGTTCTGACCACTTGCCATTACCAGTGTGGCTGCGTCAAGGAATTATGGATGCTACTCGTCCAGCTCCTAGATCATAGAAAGAAAGCTTCCCACACTGGGGTAATTTTGGCTGGAGATTCTATTTATCAGCCATTCCTGATGCCTACACACTCCAAACGGCAGTCAAACTAGCTCTTAAAACCATATCGTTGAGTTACACTACGCAGGGATGCTGTGTAATGCTATGGTCTGGATCCATAAACTTAGATCATTGTGTTTAAAATGAAGCATTAGAATATGGCCGACTTTTGCATGGTCAGGTTGCGGCTGATATCACTTGTGTATTTATGCTTTGCACAGGCAGATTGCTCTCTTGGTGATGTCATCCGCAGACATGGGTAAACTTCCACATATATGCAGATGACACTCAAATCTACTTTTCCACTTCAAATTGTGACCTCCCAACCCCCCCCCCAGTCCCCTGATGTTCTGTCAGCCTGTCTGTCAGACATCAGGAGCTGGATGAGTGCAAAATTCCTGCAGCTAGACATTGACATGACAGAAAGCATTCTCATTCTTGTCCACGTCTTCAGTCCCACGGCTCTTACCTCTTCCACCTTCCCGACCCACCGCTAAAACTCTCCAAACCCGTACCTAACCTAAGCGTCAGGTTCCATCCCCAATTATCCTTCCTCCCCCACATCCAGTGCCTCATCAGCACCACCTTCTTCCATCTCCACCACATTGCCCGTCTCCGCCAATATCTCATCCCAAAAGCTGCCGAAACCCTTGTCCATGCCTTTGTCACCTCTCGGCTGGACTACTACAACGCCCTCCTCGCTGGTCTTCCCTCCTCCACCATTCATAAAATCCAACTCATACAGAACTCCGTTACCCTCATTTTCAACCATACTAAACTTTGCTCCCCGATTATCCCAGTCCTCGCCAGACTTCACTGGCTCCCCGTCACAGAGCGGATTGACTTCAAGATGCTCACTCTTGTTGCTTAAATCCCTCCATTCCTCTGCACCCTCCTACTTCCCTAATTTCTCTCCTCACAGCAGTAGCTCCCTCTGCTCTACTGGCTCTGGCCTCCTCCTTGTTCCCCGAATTTTCTGCTCCACCATCGTCGGCTGTTCTTTCAGAGACTACGCCCCAAAACTCTGGAACTCTTCCCCCTCAATCCCTTCGCCTCACCTCCTATTTTTCCATCCTCAGGTCGCATCTGAAGACCTTTCTATTCGACTATAATAATAATAATAATCCTTGCATTTGATATAGCGCTTTCCACATTTTATCAACGTCCCAAAGTGCTTCACAGAATATAGTGTAAAGTGAATTGACTATATATTTGTGGGCGACTACGCCTATGGTCACCTTCCCCCTCCCTCGGGCCCAGGTTCCGCTATTGTGAAGCGCTCTGAGATGGCATCTGGCATGAAGGGCGCTGTATAAATTCAAGTTGTTGCTGTCATCATTTCCTGCCCGCTGCTCATGCTTTCTATGTGCAAGAAGTACATTTCCTGCATATAGTGTAACACCGAGGAGTGACATCAATGATGCTTTTTGCATAATGCACACATCGTATAACATTTGAGCAGCAGTGCATGCTGAACTCATTACCTGCCTTTTTACTTCCTTTGATCTACTGTATTTTACTGCAGTGATTGTGCGGTATACAAGAACCTCTTGTTTTACGCAGACTGATCCTCTTATTTGAATTGTCCTCCATTGCTTCTGTTTATGTAATACGTTAAGCATGTGGCAGATTAAATCGAAGTAAATTAGATCTGATTATTCTGATTATTTAAGTTGTTTTATGACGTGCAAATTATTAATGTTGTTTGTATATTCTAGGCATTTTGGGGCTGGCTGGACAATCACCTCAGAAATATGCTGCAGGGAGCTGGCAGCATGGAAGGAGTTCATCTTTGGGACATCACACACTGTAAGGATCCACTAGGTTTCAATTGGTGGCTGGTTACACACCTTGCAACGCTTTACCTATTTGATCGGAATGGAACCACTGATGAGAAGGTATGAATTCAAGATGTGTTTCACCTTAAACAGGGAACTTTTTTTTTTCTCTTGAATTATTGTAGACATTTGAGCAGAAGTGCGTACGGAACTCATTACCTGCCTTTTCACTTCCTCTTATCTACAGTGTTTTGCTACAATGGTTGTTCAACCAGCTCCAGAACGCTTACAATGTACAATTATGGCTGTTTGTGGGACATTGCTGTGCTCAAATGGGCTGCCCCATTCATTAACAAATACACAATCACTCCACACTAAAACCTGTGAAGCATTTTGAAACGTCCTCCAACAATAACAACTGAAAATTATATAGTGCCCTTTGCATGTAATAGCATTTTGGAGCTCTAAACAGTGGCAGAGCCTAACCGGTGAGTAGGGTATTGGAATAAATAAGGCAGGAAGCTAGATAGCTGAATGAAGTTTCGGCTGCGTTGGATGTGAGATATGGTTGGAGTCAAGCAATGTGACGGAGGTGAAGGAAAGTGGTCCTGGAACTGGATGTGGGATAGGGAGGACGGATGGGGATCGAACCTGATCAGTGTCTAGGTTACACATGGGTTCGGTAAGTCTTAGGGATAGGCCAGGGAAGTGTGGAAGTTGGAGCCGAAGGAGAGAAGACATTGATGGAAGCCAAGGAATATGGCTTCCTCTTGTCAGCTTCAACTGCAGAAAATTTGCGCTAATCCAGGCCTTGATATCTGACAAGCAAGCTGACAGGACATCAGTGGATCTGGAGTCGGAGCAGGAGGAGAAGTAGATTTGAGTGTCATCCTCGTACATGTGGAATGGCTCATAACAAAAAAAGCTCTATATCGAATGCAAGGATTTTTATTATTGGTAATAATTATTGTAATAATTTAATAATGGTAATAATTTATTATTGGTAATAATAATATTACCTATTATTTACCTAATATGTCTCATCTTTTATTTTCTGGTCCCAAATTAGGCTTTTGGTCCAGCCAATATCCCTCCTATACCAGTTTGCTTTCAAATGTGCTCCAGTCGTGTCTTGATTTGGTTTGTCCTATTTGAAGCTACCTTCACTTGAAAATTTGCTCCTATTAATCCTGACCTTAACAAAAGTGGCCTTTTTCATCCTTTTAGTTCTGGTCTCCCTATCCCTATTTGCCTCACTTTTTCCCTTTGCAATTAATGTGCAACAAGTTGATAGGTGAGAAAATGTTATCTTTAATTATGCTCTTTAGCTAGGTCCCCTTTGCATAGTGCGTGCTGTGCATCACGTGTTTCAAACACCTAATCTGTCCTTTATATAGGAATAATGCATACTTATATGACATTTTATAAATGTAATGTTACACATCATTTCTGTCTGTCATTCAGACTTCCGTAGGATACTGGCAGATCCCACAGGTGGTGCACACCAGATCATTGTAATTTCAAGCACTCAGTGCAGGTTAGATTTGAACGATTTGAGTCTTAGAATATGTGCAAATAAAGTTATATTGAAGTGTTTTCAAGTAATTTGCTGTTCTACATCTCCCCCATAGCTAGTGACTTAACACATCCCAATATCAGTATCTGATCTGGTACATTAAGCATCTTCATCATTGAAGATAATTAAAGATCATGAAGATCTGTCTAAATGCAAATGATCCCATATAGTTTCATCCTCCAAACTAATTATTTGGCTGTCATGGCTAAATTTCATTTTCGGTAGCTTTTCTTTTCTTTGCTAATGGAAAATTTGATTGTGTGTTACTGAGTGAATAGAATCAACATTCATACTTTCTTTTGGCATTCTTGCCTTCCATTAATCAAATGATTCTAACTTTCCAAACATATTCAAGACTACAATCAATACCAAAAATATTTTTGGCCATTCACGGCCTTGCCCCCCGCCTATCTCTCTGACCGACTGTCCCCCTATCAGCCTGCCTGCACCCTCCGTTCAGCAGACTCAGGCCTGCTCCGCATCTACCGCCCTAACCGTCCAACCATCAGCGGCTGGGCTTTCAGTCTCTCTGCACCCACACTGTGGAACTCCATCCCTCAGCCCCTCCGCCTTGCCTCCTCCCTTTCCTCCTTCAAGGCCGGTCTCAAGACCTTCCTCTTCGACCGTGCCTTCAGCTCCCCCACTAAGTCTTCCCCCTCTGCTTCCCCCTACCCCGACCCTCCCCCCCCACCCACCTCCCCACCACCGCTTGGATCCCGACCTGACTGTTCAGCGCTTTGGGACGCCCTCCCGACGTGAAAGGCGCTATATAAGTGCAATTTTGTTATTGTTGTTGTTGTACAACCATGTTTTATTACCAAAAATACATTTTCCTCATAAGGGTTTACACACACACTATACAATAAATCCTGTGAAGCGTTTTGAGGCATCTCGACGATGTGTGTTATATCGAGGAGTTATATCAAATCCAAGGATTATTATTATTGTTATAATAATAATCCTCGCACTTGGTATCCTGCTTTTCACGTCTTTAAGAAGTCTCACAGCGCTTCACAGAATATATTGTAAAGTGCATTGACTATATGTGGGTGAAACGCTGCAGCAAATTGCACACAGCAGCGTCCCACAAATATTCGTGGATTGAGTGACCAATTGTTTATTATTGATTTTTGTTTCTTAAAGGATTATTATCAGGCACGTGGAGTAAGGAAACTTGTCCAAGGTTTTGCCCTACTGGGAATCAAACCCAGTTTATAATAAACTGAAAGAATACAGAATTCTATTGATGTCTTCTATGTATTGTTTTAAACAGAAACCAATAGAAAACAACTGGAAATTTGTAGAGGAACTTCTGAAGCTATCCTGCCCCAGCCAGGTTTGTAACATTTATGCTTTATGTCAGCAGTTCTCAACCAGGGGTACATGTACCCCAGGAGATACAAAATTACTTCCAGGGGGTACAGGCAGTACATTGATTTATTTAGCTCTTATTTAGCATTTTATAGCCTTCCAAATTGTATATTTAATTGTTATTCCCCTCTTTGTGTTTGTGCTAGTTATTTTGTTATATAAGAAAAGCTTGGTCATAAAATGCAACTGGAATGAGAGGGGTGGTGTGTATGTGGTTGGGTGGGGGTGCACGATAATGTTGAAAATTAATAAAGGGTATATTACTGAAAAAGGTTGAGAACCACTGCTTTATGTCATGTTTTAGATAGTTTATATATACAGTAAAAGCCCGTTTATCCGGCACCCTCGGGACCTGGCCAATGCCGGTTAAAGCGCCTGCCGGATATTCAGCCAAAAACGCAAAAAAAATTCCGGGTATATTCCGGTTAATCGAGTGCGGACCTTTTTTTTGCGATGCCGCTTATAAGGAAGTTACGGTTGATCAGGTGCCGGATAAATGGACTTTTACTGTATATGCATCACAACATAGATATATGAATATCTTATACAGTGTCATTCATTACATATGTAGTTGTGTGACTCTCATTCAATATATTTCTTCCTCAAATGTGTATTCAATAAATCTGAGATGTGCACAAGTAAGAATTTTGCGTTTTGCCACAAATATACAGTCAATTCACTTTACACTATATTCTGTGAAGCGCTTTGAGAGGTTGATAAGATGTGAAAAGCGCTGTATCAAATGCAAGGATTATTATTATTATAATTCAGGTGTAGAGATCTTGGACTTGATGACCTTGCTTCAGTCACGGATCAGCACCCTATTTCATTAGCCATAGTGCTTCCTCTGCTGTGCAGTGTAACTGTCTAGTAGGATTGCATTCATCCATACAAACCACAGAAATTTCCATCCATTGTTAGCTGATTGGGGTTGTTTTACAAATAGCCTTTATTGGAATATGAATAGTTTGATCACTTGGACTGTTTTATCATCTATTTTAAACACATATATACACACCTGTATTTTGGTTGGGACGGTTTATACATATTTGTGAGTGAATTTATAACTAAAGCAGGTTGCAAGACGTTCCTGATTTCTAAAATACTGAGAAGAATGAATAACATATGTAGAATTTGGTTTTCCTTGGACTATGATTGTACAACAATAGGACGTACGTAGGCATAACATTTATAAAATTTCAATAGGAACTTAGGCTAAGGATTTCATGTTAGGTTGATGCTTTGAGGTTTGTAAAGATAAATTCAGATTAAACTGATTGTTTAGTACTGATGTACTCAAAAAGCTGCTGTGATAAAGTATAGAATTTGTCCACCTTCAATGAATATAAGCCATGTCTGACTTGTTTTGATCGTCTCTCCTGTACTGAATATAACAGGCTGGTGTTTTGGAAGAGCACTTGCGGATGCACCTTCAGTGCTGCCTAACTCTTTGTGAACTCTGGGATCCCAATCTAACCACTGTCACTATACTCTGGGAGTATTATAATAAGCATCTAGTAAGTATGAACATTAATCAACTTATTAATTGATAGGAACAGTTACTGTGGTGCAAATATTGCAGACATTGAAAATATTTGGAGTAGTAGAATTTTTAGTTTTCACTTTAATAATATTCTTTTTGACACATGAGCGAGAACTGTGATTTGAAAGTAAAGCGTAATATTAGCAGTCCAGTTAAAAACTTGTAGAATAGACTATCTGACTTTTAATGACGGACATAAAAATGAACAAAAATCGTATACTATTCTAATTTTCCTCAATTGAATTGGTCATCAAATAGCTATCAAAATCTTTAAATAATGACAATAACAACTTGCATTGCTATATTGCATCTTCTGCACCGATAACCTGCATTTACTTCAATGCTTGCTATTGGTATTCCACATATTCATGCTCTGCCCAAATTTTGCTAGATGGTTCAACTTGCTGAAATGATACCCGTTTCAATTGCAAACAGTTTTATAATTGTGTCAGAAAAGCTTACTCTGTCTGTTGAGCCACTTCAACGTGTTCCCAGTGTAGTTTGTGCACTTTGTGGACAGCAGAGGCATTTTTCATGCTGCCAAAATGGGAGGAAAAAAGACATGCTACTTTAGAAACATGCCACCCTACCAGTGAAATAAATGCTGCTTGGCCCTCCACACCATTCAAACCTGCCTTATTTAGAAAGTTACAGCTTTATTTTTTGTAGACATTCTGCTAAAGAAAAGATGTGCATATTTTAAAAGCTTTGTCAGTTGTGGGTTGTGGGGTCAGGTCACTCATTGAATAACTTTTCCATTCAGTGGGGGGCAGTTAGATGCCCTCATTATTGTTCACCCCATTGCATTCTTCTGTCTTTCACAGAATGGTGCCTTCAACATTCCTTGGCTGGGTTTGAAAGGACTGGCCAGTGTGAGTAAATCCCCTTTTTCTATGCTTGAAATGACAAAGATCTGTTGCCGTGGAGAACAGAGCCCCAACTTATACCAGTCTGAGAACAGTTTTCAGTTCTTCCTCCGAATCTTGGCCCTGCAGATGAAGAAAGGGAAAGAGACAAGTGGAACTCACCCATGGAAACAGCTGAAAGGAAGGTGGGGTTATTTGCAAAACAAGATGTATTTGAATGACTGGAGAATCTGCTCCCCTCTCTTATTTCTCCCATTCTAACAGCAGAACTTTTATCTGGAAAGAAAAGGTGCTTATCATCTGTGTACTGACTCAGTAAGAGCACTCACACCTCTTGGACAGAGGTTGTGGGATGAAGCCATATTGAGGCTTGAGCTCATAGTCTTGACTTTCTAATGCATTGCTGTGCGAAGCATTGGATTGTCAGAGATGGAGGCTTTTGGATGAGGCATTAAACTACAGTCCTGTCTATCTGTCCTTCAAGTGGATATTAAAGACATCTTCACACGATTCACACAGAGAACAAAGTCCTGCGAGTTGGGATAGTCAGTAGTTGGTCATTTGATATCAGACATGGACGGGTTTGATCCTTAACTAGGTAGATAGCAGATACCAGGAACACCTTGTGAACTTTCTGATGAGCAGCACAGCTCAACATGTAAAGCTCGGGTTAGAGCACCCGTCTCGCAAGCAAGAGACCCAAGTTTGATTCTCGACAGGGCAAGACCTTGGGCAAGTTTCCTTTACTCCACGTGCCTGATAATAATCCCTAAAGAAAAAACCCAATAATAAATTGATCACGTCAGTCCGCAACTGTATGTGGGACATTGCTGTATGCAATAGGCTGCCATGTTTCACTCCCAAATATACAGTCAATTCACTTTACAGTATATTCTGTGAAGTGCTATGAAACATCTAGAAGACATGATAAGGCACTACATCAAATACAACGATTATTATTAGAGCATTGCCACCATTTACAAAAAATGATCTCCATAACAAGTGCTTACTTGTTAAGTGTTTTTAAATATTTTGACATATTGATACAAGGAGCAATCACAATGCAAGCTTTTTCTTATTACAGTAAAAGCCCATTTATCCGACATCTGATCTTCTGTTTAACCAGCATTGCAAAAAAAGTCTGCATTTGATTAACCGGAATTTATCCTGAAAAATGCATTGAAATTTTTTTTAAATTTTTTTTGGGGTTTCGGCCGAATATCAGGCATGCGCTTTCCGTCATTGGTCAGGTCCCAAGGGTGCCAGATAAACAGCCTTTTACTGTATCATGCAAGTAACACTAGTATGAAATAAGAGAGGATATTATGTAGAAAATACAATGTGATCAAATGCATCAGAAAATTAAACTGAGATCAATTCTGTGTCTAGTCAGGTGGACGTTTAAGAACCCATGGCACTATTCACAACAGAGACTTGGGGCTACCTTCCTGCTTGGCTGGCAAATGGCTTTAGTTGTTGCCAGAGAAAAGTCCATGGCACTATTTAACAACAAAAGGGAACTTGCCCTGGTCAACAACCCCACATATTAAAAAAAAGTGGTCATTCACTTAATTGGTGTTTGTGGAACATTGTTGTGTGCCCATTTACTGTCATGTTTTGCTCCTTTACAAATACACAAGGTGAATAGACGCTAGAGTGTTATTCCCACAAAATACATACAGTATATCCTGTGAAGCGCTTTGAGACGTCTCAGCGGCGTGATAAGGTGCTATATTAATTGCAAGGATTAATATTTGGAAATAATAATAATTTGAGACAATAACTGGCCACCTGTTGAATTAGCAGATTCCCCCCACCTTTACATCCATTGGGTATGAGACCATCTTTGTTAAGAGCATCTCTCTGCACCAACAAACATCCTTTTTTCACCTCAAAACCATTAACTAATATTTATTCAGTTTAGTGATTAAAGAGCTATTAGCAGAGGTTGTGGGAAATAGTGATCTAAATTTCCTTTATTTCCAGGGGTGCCATATAATATTAAAGAATGCTTTATACAATTTTATAATCGATAAGATGTGAAAAGCGCTATATCAAATGCAAAGATTATTATATGCAGTGGGGCATGTACACATTAATTTAGCAATTATATAGTTCAACTTGAAATATTAACAGTACTATAACTACGTAAGGGGAAGTTGGACTAGTTGGTAGCTTTTTCAAAAGCTGACACAGACAAGATGGGTCAAATGGCCTCCTGTGTTATAAAATTTTATGATTCTGTGACTGTCATAAAGATGTTCATCTGTACAGCTGTGCTAAGAATTCCAGTTCTAGGCATATCCTTTCTCCTGATTGAAGCTATTTAAGCATTTCTTTATTTTTTTTAGGATTTGTTCCAAGTTCCATCCACGGAAAATGCAGGAACTCTCGGAGATGGGCCTTCAGAATTTTATCAGCCTCTTCCTGGTGCTTTCAGCTGTGGCTGAGATGGAGGATGTTGTCAGCCGGGTATCGGATCTTCTGGACCATCTATCTCCCAGCTTGCTCCCTGTGGGCCAACGATCGCTGATGTGGAGGGGTTGCTTTGCATTTCTTCTGCTATACGAGGAGAAGAACATCGACGTTAGCTTTCTTGCTTCAAAACTCTCAGATAGGTTTCAGAAAGTTGCCAAAGAATTCTACTTGAAAACCACTGATTTGACTAGAAAAGTAACCCTGTGGACCTTACTTTCCACGTACATGGATGCTGTCCAGGAAGTATTTGAGACCAGCTCCTACCTGCACCTTTCGGAAGAAAAGCTGTTGAATGAAGGTTTTATTTTGTTGTATCCTGCCTGCAGGGAATCTGAACTAAACACATCACTCATGTTTTTGCAGACAGTCTTGGCTCGGTTGAGGTACGTGCATTAAATTATTTGTAATGTATTATGAGATTTCTCTGGTTCAATACTCAGGCTTTCTCTGTATTTTATACTCTGCTGTATTTTGCATAAATAATTATATTACACAAGGAACAAAAATAGTTAAATGTTCACCGAAGAATCCCTGTTATTCATACATACTTATTATATATAAACCTTGCAGGTGAACTTCAAAAAGGCCTGTGACTGAAAGCAGTTCTGGTTTATTGGCATAGAGGAAAAAAAAACCTTCCAACAATAACACATTTAAATACCACTTAAACAAGCTTCTTGAAGCACTTCGTAAAATGAGAATACTTTGAAATGAAGTGAAATATTGTTCAGTCGGTAAATGTGGCAGCACTTTTATCTCAGCTGCCTTTTATTCTCAATGTTAGGATATGGATTTGGATGAAATAGGTATTCAGTAAAACCAAGGGTTTGAGGTTCTTTGTCTGGAAAAGTTAGAATTTGCAGCATGAATAAGCAGCATCTGATATTGCAAATCTATGCAAGAAGTTACTAGTGGTTGGGAAGATGTTGCATCAAAAGGGCTTGCTAACAACTGGTCACTCAGACTCATGTTATAACATATATAACATATATAGCCTCTGAGCAGTGCCCCATTTTGCATACCGGTAAGTGAAATGTTCAGCAGCAGCATCCATAGTGGGAAATTATTTTTGTTTGCTCTTTATTGGAAATATTGTGTGAACGTTTGTGTGGAGCAAGGTGTTTTTCATGAAGAAACTCAACTTTTTATTTGTGAATTCGCCTTAGAACAAGCACAGTTGTCTATCAAACAGCCTTTTTTTGGTGAATATCTTGAAGTGACAGAATTATTTTCCCTTTACCTCAACTACCTAGTTACTTTTTAATCATTATATTAAT
Source organism: Hydrolagus affinis (assembly GCA_012026655.1). Taxonomy (NCBI): domain Eukaryota; kingdom Metazoa; phylum Chordata; class Chondrichthyes; order Chimaeriformes; family Chimaeridae; genus Hydrolagus; species Hydrolagus affinis. The sequence continues at coordinate 1,585 of JAAILG010017644.1, read as the reverse complement.
GTTTCGGCCACAAATGTACAGTCAGTTCATTTTACAGTATTTTCTGTGAAGCGCTTTGAGACATCTAGAAGACGTGAAAAGCGCTATATCAAATGCAAGGATTATTATTATTAGAAGCTGATTTATAAGACAGGCAGGAGTCCGTTATTATTGCTACACTGTTCTATTGTCTGCTTGTGTACACGGCAGAATCTGGTGTGTTTGTCTCCGGACACATCACCTTCACTGCTGGTCCATATTTGCTCATCTCCTGTAGCAGATGTCCCTTGCATGCGTTTACACGAGTCCGCAAATGTAAAAATGCAAGGAAAAGTTGGAGTGATTAAAAATGGTTAGTCTTGGTATTGGACAGTTGACATACAAAATGTGATTTCAGGACATTAAAAATTGAGTCCTTGATCTATTTGGAAATTTGTATAATAAAATGCAGTAAGTCTGAGCTGCTGGAAAAAAGGTTCATTGTCTCATCCCGATATTGGCATTGCTTCGTCTCATTAAATTATTTTCAGAAACAATTAGCCTCACTGCAGAAATGCCTCTTGAAAAAGAGAAAAAAATGTTTCTTCCACTATTGTGACTAGTTTTTTTAAACATATTTATTTTGCCACAAATATACAGTGAATTCACTTTACAGTATATTCTGTGAAGCACTTTGAGACATCTAGAAGATGTGAAAAGCTCTATATTAAATGTAAGGATTAGTATTATTATTAATAATATTCCCCCCAAATAAAATTAGTCATTCACATCATGACTGTTTGTGGTATTTTACTGCATGGAAATTAGCTGCCGTGTTCTCCCACAAAACACACACTCACACACTTTACAGTAAATCCTGTGAATTGCTTTGAGACGTTCTCTTGACATGAGGAGACATGAGTGAAATCAAAAGTAAGGATTATTTTATCCCTACTGCTGTAATTGTGATTTAGGAAAGTAAATGTGCAGATACATAGATGGGAAAGAATAAGAAAAAGGCATCAAGGCCCATCAAGTCCTCTCCTGTCCACCCCCACACCCCACACATACACACACACATCCCCACATCACAATATACATCGATAAATCGATTCATTCCTAAAGCTTTAACTGAAAAGATGGTGACATTTTACAATTCAATATTGGAATTTGAAAGGATGGTAAATCAGGAGAAATCTTTCGGTTGTACTCTTATCTTTTTTCCCAGGGGACCAATTACACGTCTAAACCAGTGTATAAAGGTACAGACATTCGTGAATGAGAAGTGTTGTGTAATTATTTTATAGCACTGAAATGCCAGCTGCGTTGGCAAATAAAAAAAAGGATTGATTTCCACGTGAAACTGCTTCGACCTGTCGGCTTGGACCTGTCAGCTGCTGATGGAGACCGTTGTAATCTTTTGTAAAATGCACATTGTATTGAGTTCAAGAAAGGGACATAGGTGTGTGTTACAGACTAATGTATCAGCAATTGAAATGTCTGAAGACCAAGTGTCTCACTGCTGAGACGCAAAGTATTTTGAATCGTTGCCTACATTATTATTCCTTGTTGTATTAAAACCAGTTTTTAACTTCTTGCCCAATCCATATCCTTCTGTCTCTCTGTC
>JAAILG010017643.1:0-15713 GCA_012026655.1 Hydrolagus affinis | reverse complement strand
AGGGGTAAGGAAACTTGCCCAAGGTTTCGCCCTGACCTGCCTGGATTCGAAACACAGGTTTCTCACGCTTGTAAGGCGAGTGCTCTAACCACTGAGCTACAGGAGCTCCACAATGTATAATCCAACCCATATTTTCCTATGTTACAACAGTGCTTGGCTTCAAAAGGTGTGACTGCCTCACAGCCAGCTCAACGCAGAGAAATCCTGTTTACATCCCATTTCCCCCCCTCCCCACCCCTCTCCCCCACTCCTCCACCCTAACTTATTTACACCGACTGGGATATGTTCGAGTGCATATTCCTGCAGTGGGACCCATTTTAAATTCAGCCATTAGCCACTGGCAGAGCGCTAAAGCAATTGCCAGATAAATCCATTTCAGATTGCATCTTTGTGGTTTTAATGGCAGCCGAGGCTTGTGGAACAGAGATGATTGCTCAGAGCGGATACCCTCCGGAAGGACCCGATGAGCAATAAGTGCCCAGTCATCACAATTAGAGGAGGCAATTTTCGCAAACAAAAAAAAAGCTCACACTTACAATCTACCGTTTCGCCTGAAATGTGCACTCAGTTACTCCGAGGGCAATTTTGCAGTGTAACATGCCATCATCTGCTACCTAGGGTTTAGTTTTATAGATATATATACATCACTTTTAGCTGCTTTTCTACCGTATTATATGTTACTGACTCATATGTTCAGTCTCTGCTCCCTTACAATCTCTTTATTATCTCTTTGTTCCTATAACTGTCTTTATCTTTCTCGACACCTGTCTGATTCTTAAAATGCTCCTCATTTTCCTCGCCTTTTTTCTAAGCCAAGACAAACTGCCGTGTTCTGATAGAGCTGCGCTCTGGATGATCAGTTCAAACAGCCTAAAACTGCTAATAATGTTACGATAGCTCCTAATAAAGCCAGCCCTTAAATGTGGAGCTCCCGTAGCTCAGTGGTTAGAGCGCTCGCTTTACAAGCGTGAGACCTGTGTTCAAATCCAGGCAGATCAGGGCCAAACCTTGGGCAAGTTTCCTTACTCCACACACACACACACACATGCGCCTAATAATAATCCGTCCAAAAACAAACCACAATAATAAAAATTGGTCATTTCAATCCACGACTGTTTGTGGGGGACGCTGCCATGCGCAATTGGTTGCCGCGTTTCGCCCACAAATATACAGTCAATTCACTTTACAGTATATTCCGTGAAGCGGTTTGGGACGTGGATAAGCTGTGAAAAGCCGCTATATCAAATGCAAGGTTTATTATTATTACAGTATTATTATTAGTATTATTATGCCTCACTCTTTTCCTTTCCCAGTGTGTGTTCTTCCGCAGGCCTAGCTTCAAACAGAAAACTCGCTTGAGCCCCGAATGCAAGCGGGAGAGAGTTAATCATTAATATCTTTATACGAAGCAAGAATATGCGCCAATGCATTTACACTGAATTCGAGTTACAGCGCAGTTCGTACATGATACGTTTCCAGGTGACTGTACAGCAATGGACAAGTGAACCCAGGTTACAAGTAAATGAGAAGAAGGGGCATTTACACAGTAGACATTTTCAACCTTTTGCGTCCAGCCTTTGCCTGCAGTTCAGTTTGTGTGTCAGCCTGGCTCAGTTGGTGGTAATAAAATAATAATAATAATACTTGCATTTGATGTTGCGCTTTTCACGTCTTCTTTTGACGTCTCAAAGCGCTTCACAGAATGTACTGTAAAGCGAATCGACTGGACATTTGTGGGCGAAACGCGGCAGCCGATTGCGCACAAATAGTCATGGATTGAAATGACCAATTTAATTATTAGTGGGTTTTTCGGAGGGATTATTATTATTCGGCGCGTGTGTGTGAGGAGTGAGGAGACTTGCCCAAGGTTTTGCCCTGACCTGCCTGGATTCGAACACAGCTCTACACGCTTGTAAGGCGAGCGCTCTAACCGCTGAGCTGCAGGACTCCTAGTGAAGATGAAGAATGTTTATCCTCACTAGAATAACATCCACATGGGTTTGTCGCCTCTTAGCATTTTCTTTCGTCGATTTATGTAATTGTCTCAGAGTTTCAACTACCCACACACATACACACACACACACACACACACACACAATAAATAGATCGGAGTTCAGGGAATTCCCTAAACGACCAGGGTTCAAACTGAACGCTTCAGGAACACAACAAGAAGGATAGCGAACGGAACCCCGCGTTGAACTCGCGCTGTTGTGCTTTTTGATTGCATTAATGCAAATAGCCGCGGTGCGAAAATGATAGCTGGTAACATACCTAAGCCTTGACATTAATAATGTATGTACAGCCTACTGTTACATTGGAGCCGCCGAGCAGTCCGCGCGCAACGTGAAGAGAAGATTAACTTGTGGCCCGATTACAAACCAGCAAAAAAAAAGCCCCAAAGGTTGACTGCAAGGTCCGCGGGAGGCTGCTCTTCTAACACAGTGACGTACCGAGCAATTATGTTGGTAAAGCATCGCGTATAGAATTAGGATCGCTTTCCCCGCGGTGATTCAGTTTATTTTCCTCCCACGTTCACTCCGCAGAAGTAATGTGGCAGGATTACTAAGGATGGAGACATCAGTCGAAGCCGATGTATTTATTCTCCGAGCATCTGGCTCTACAGCGACCGTGCAGGGAATTATAATAATAATAATAATAATCCTTGCATTTGATATCACGGCACTTGTCACATCTTATCGCCGTCTCAAAGTGCTTCACAGAATATACTGTAAAGTGAATTGACTGTATGTTTGTGGGCGAAACACGGCAGCCGATTGCGCACAGCAGCGTCCCCCACACAAACAGTCGTGGATTGAAATGACCAATTTTTATTATTGTGTGTTTTTTTGGATGGTTTATTATTAGGCGTGTGTGTGTGTGTGTTCTCATGCTTGTAAGGCAAATATACAGTCGATTCATTTTTAAGCACAGTAAAAGCCTGTTTATCCAGCACCCTTGGGACCTGCCGGTTAAAGCGCGTGCCAGATATTCGGCCGAAAACGCTCCCCAAAAAAACATTTTAATTCAATGCATTTTTCCAGATAAATTCCGGTTAATCGAATGCGGACCTTTTTTTGCGATGCCGGTTATACAGAAGTTACGGTTGATCAGGTGCCGGATAAATGGGCTTTTACTGTATTTATTTAGGGACTCTGTTATATCGTATGCTCCATTATAATTCCTCCTGTCTCTGCCTGTAATGGACCCACATTTACTTCTGCTAGCCTGTTCCTTTCAATGTATTTATAAAAACTCTTACAATCTGATTTAATGTTCCTAGCCAGCTTCCCCTCACAAGTCATTTTCTCACTCTTAATGAGCTTTTGGGTTTTTCTTTGTTGGTCCTTAAAACACTCCCAGTCCTCAGGTACAATGACTGAAACAACAGCAGGGCAAGATAAATGGAGTTCAGTGTCTCCCTCTCATTCCTCGCTTCCCAGTGCCTTGGGACGTCCTCCCGACCATGAAAGTCACTACACAAACGTGATGTTGTTGTTGTTGTCGTCGTAGCTTACACTTCCATCGAGCAGTCTGCAACAGTCCTCCAACCTGTTCATAGTGTGTATGAATGAGATTGAACAGAACGTTTGAAGGAATCTATGAGGGTTTAAATAAAGCTTGTATAATCACACAGAAATCCCACTTGATAACATATATTGCTTATTAGAAAACGCTTTGTGCATGGTTGCCAGAGAAGAGCTTGCAGGAGATATAACTGTATATATTTTCGAAGTTGCACTATATTATGGCTCGTTGATAAAAACACAAGGACAAATCAGATCCATTGCTTCTCACACATTCATCATAATAATTTCTGTGACTGAAATCTAATTGGATTCACTATATCTAACCTGTTTATAACGTTTCTAATGACTTTTTTTTCTTCCCCCCCACCCACCCCCTCTCCCCTCACCGCCCCAGCCCACACTCCCCCCCACCACCCACCCCCACCCCTCCCTCAGCCCGCCCCCGTTTTAATCATAATCAAGCATTCAACCATGTTTGTATTTTGGCAACACCAATTAACAATCTAAGGTTTAATTAAAGTGAGATCATGCAGTGTTTAATACAGCATACCTGAGAGTATAACAACATGCATCATGAAATACGTGTGAATTATGGATGAACCCAGATCCACACCAAAGCACTGAGCCTATCCACAACTGTTGAGTTGCAAAACATTCTTCCAATTAACAGACGGCAGGAGAGTATTCCAAGTGAAATATGATAAATACTTTGATCCGATATCGGGTGGTGGTATTGGGTGATTTTCTGACGTTGCTTGGTTAGTCTGGACCATTTGGCTCTTCCTCTTTTCAGCCATTAAACCACATATTTTCGCCCGCAAATATACAGTCAATTCACTCTACAGTATGTTCTGTGAAGTGCTTTGAGGCGTTGATGAGAAGTGAAAAGCGCTACATCAAGGTTTAACTTTTCTTTTAAGTCTAACGCGTTTTTTTTTGGTGGAAATACGTGCAATAAAAAATGGGATTTCGTCAAATGAATCAGTTACTAGGTTAACTGACTATCATTTTATAAATCATATCAATACATTGAACAGTAATGATCTCGAACAGCCTGTTAACTTTGTGATTACAACAAAAAAAAATTGCCCACAAATGTACAATCAATTCACTTTACAGTACATTCTGTGAAGCGCTTTGAGGCTTCAATAAGATGTGAAAAGATGTGAAATGCAAGGATTCTTCTTCTTATTAATAGAATACCAAGCAATTCAGTGAGTTACTCAGGGAACTTAAAAGAAGATTTCTTGAACGCCTGCTGTAAACCAGTGGCTAAACTTAAATAATGAATGTGGCGGCTAAAGTAGCCAATTATTGGAGCTTTGTTGTTGTTGAAACACCTGAAATGTCCCCCAGGCTTCCTGATGTTTTCTGTCCAAATCCAATTCTTGGCTGGGTCTTCTGGGTCCCTTTCCATTCGAGAAGAAAAGGGGGCCGTGTTAATGGCAACATGAATAATTTAGGCTCCACTGCTAGCAAAAGAGATGCTTCTTGTTGTCGTGCAAAGGACTGTTTTAAGAAGAGTTGGTACATTTGGGCTCCTTCCTGCTATCACGGCGCGATTTGCTTCTCATTAAGTGTACAACTGGAGTTCCTGTAGCTCAGTGGTTAGAGTCACACGCCTGACAAGCGCGAGAGACCTGTGTTTCAAATCCAGGCAGGTCAAGGCAAGTTTCCTTACCGCACACACACACACACACACACACACACACACACACACACACACACACCCCTAATAATAATCCATCCAAAGGAAGACACAATAATAAAATAAAATCGGTCGTTTCAATCCACGACTTGTTTGTGGGGGATGCCGTGCTTTGCGCGTTTGTTTGGCTGCCGTGTTTCGCCCACAAAAAAAATACAGTCAATTCACTTTACAGTATATTCTGTGAAGCGCTTTGAGACATTGATAAAATGTGAAAAGCGCAAAATCAAATGCAAGGATTATTATTATTATTATTATTATTATTATTATTATAAATGAAACAAAATTACCAAACCACTGTTGAACCCCAGGCTTCCTCCTCCTCTGAAATCAATAACTCCCCCACTCTTCTCCCCGCCCCCCCCCCCCACCCCACACACACACATACACAAGGTAAAGACTCTGTGTTGTCGTTTATCACTTTTGCACGCGAGCGATTTACTCCCATCATGTCCAACATGCTAATGTGATGTCGTTCCATTGTGTGGCTTTCAAGAACGCAAGGAGAGAAAAAAACAAGAGTGAAAATCCAGGGCGAAGCGACGTTCTCACAAAAGTCCGACTGGATGACTGATTGTTGAGCCATGTATCATCTGCATAGTTCTGTGGCTGCAGAAGCAGCTCGGAGCTGACAGCTGCTTTGTTCAGCCACAAAGGTTTAGGGGAAAGGAAATATATTAAATCTTAGTTTCCATGTACGACACACAGTGTTAGTTTGTTTGGTGGGTGCGGGTGGGTGGGGGTAGTGGCAGGGGAGGATGGTTGGGAGGGATGGTTGAGGATGGGAGGTTTGTGGGGAGGGGGGTGGGGTTGATGGGCGAGCTGATATTTTAAATATTTCCGCGCTGGACAGATTTGAAAGCAAGAACGTGAAAGGAAGCGCAGAGAGACGCGATCCTGAACAGCAGTGGTGCTTAATCTACGATTCCCGCTGTCAGTCAAACGCCGAAGGATCAACGCAGGTCAAGTAGTGAAGTCAAAGTTTCAGCGCTGTCTCTAATTGTTCACACTCTTCAGATACCAGCTCCGCTTCCTACCCCCTCTATACGCCGCTTGTGCATCTCAGTGGCAGTGAGCTCTGGCCATGTTAATAGCCCTAATACTGTATTACAATTCCAGTTATTGCAATTATTATAATATTGTATTTCACCCACATAGATACAGTCAATTCACTTTACAGTATATTCTGTGAAGCGCTTTGAGACACAGTCTAGTCAAATGCAAGGACTCTTTCCCCCACCCCTCTCCTTGCCCCTCGCAACTCACTCTAACACCCCCCCACATACCCCCGCCCCCCCCAAACCCCACCCCCACGATTTTGTGGTGTGTGAGTGCAAGCAGTAAACCCTTAAATAATTCAATCCGAATTGTTTAATCCTCGGCGATTGACGCGACCTTATATATCACCGAGATGTGTATGTTTGTTAGGGGAATAGCAGCGCAGCCAATTTGTGGCAGCATAGAAATATCCCACAGACAGACATGGAGTGAATGACCCATTTCCCTCTTCTGAACTTGGCTCTGTGTTATCCTAGTTATAGATTTAGTTACACTCCGTTATTTGTGTATACATGCACACAAAATAGCCTTTTTGTAAAGTTCATTCCCACCCAAAAGGACATTTAAGGCCTCTTTTGGCTTTTTTTTTCTAATTTCGGGACTTTCATAGATAATAATAATGCTTGCATTTGATATAGCGCTTTTCACATCTTCTAGACGTCTCAAAGCGCTTCACGGAATACACTGGAAAGTGAATTGACTGTTATATTGTGGAGAACTAGGTATGGAAACTTAGTACATAAATACTATCTACAATAAGTAATCCTTGCATTTGATACAGCTCTTTCATATGTGATTACAATTTGGATCCTCACAATTTTTAGATGCTCACGAGTCGTGCAGGGGTAAGCGATTCAGCCTTGCAGTCCCGTGGCAGAAGTCATCCTTATGTATCCTCCTCCTCAGCTTTTCTCGTCCTCCCGCCCTCTGTGAACCTTCCCTTGTTCGGACACTCACTCGCTTTGGCCATCTTGCCTTTCTCCACCCAGCGCTGTAACTCTGTAACTGCTGTTCTACTCTGCTCCCCGTCTATTGATAGATTGTTTTTTATCACACCCAACGGAGTAGCCGGTCAGTTACTGACGGCAAGACTAGTCCCCACAACACACTTTGTATTCCGGTTCCTTTTCATTGTTTGAACCCAGCAGGTCCAGCAATTTTCTTATTCCAATTACAGGGCATATATTGGGCAGTTTTGTGGTTTTCGAATCCTGGACTGAATAACGGTACAAAGTCCATTTCTTTCCAAGGTCGTGAACACAATTGGCGAATTTCTAATTTTTGCCACCAAAATGGGAGGTACTGTACTGTACTGTACTGAGTGTCGGCCTGAGAGCTTTGATGATATTTTGCCGGGATTGTGAAAGGTTTTTATCAAACTAAAGGAAGCGCAGGCGGAATACTCTCTAATTTCGACCAGGAAAAAAAGGGTGATTTACCCATTGGAACTGACTGGCTCTTATATCAAAAATAATAATAAGAAGAAGAAGCAGAAGAAATTTTACATTTGATATAGTGCCTTATCACATCTTCGAGACGTCTCAAAGCGCTTCACAGAATGTACGGTAAATGATTTGACTGTGTATTTCGTGGGGGATAAAAATGTTGGTAGCAAATTGCGCACAGTAGTGCCCCCCAAAAACAGTTATGGATTGAATGACCAAATTCTAAACTGTTTAAAATTTTTTTTTTTTTTTATTAGGGGGATCATTACCCCGGGAACTAATCCGTCAATCGACAAAACAAAACGGGTAGCTACTTAACGCTTGGTAAACAGAGGCACGCGGCGTAAGGAAACTTGCCCAACCTTCTGCCTGCCCTGCTAGGAATCGAACCTGGGAAATCGCTTGCGAGGCGAGCGCTCTAACCACCGTGCTACACAGGACTCCACAAAAGTCATTACTGTTCAGTCTCGAGACCTACTAACAAGGGGTGGGTGGTGGGGGCAGGGAGGGGAGTGGGGGGGGTGGGGGCGGATTTTTCAGAGCCGATGACCACATGGGATTAGCCTAGTCCGAAAATAACCCTTGCACACGTACCCAGTGGTAAACTCCCAATCTGAAATGAAGCGAGGAATGAATTAACAGATGTACAGTGCTGTGTGCTGCAGATAAGCTTCCAGCTCAGATTCTTTATTCATTTCAGTCAATGCAGCTCAACTGAAGCAACGCCTTCAATCCCTCTATTAACACTGTAGATTCTTAAGCTAGCTGTAAGTAATTATATGTTCCTGTCGACTGTATTCTGTGAGATTTTTCTGAAGCTTTAATGTATTTTCTCAGTGGTAGCCCCTACAGGGAATGTTGGTGGTAAATCTCTACTCTAATAATGGACATTCACAAGCGACTAGCTTGCCTCCTCATTCTGCAACACTTAAACTATTACCATTATAACGCACGCTTGCTGGGTTGGAAAGGTTATGGCCCCTATGCATACATAAATACTGTACATTTCTAGGTAACAAGCAAGATGTGTGCTAAAGTATTCGAATCAAGTGAATATACAGATCAACATTGAGCGCGTCGCATTGAATCACACCTGGCACGATGTACCAAGGACTACAAGGTTTGCTTTTAAATCAAAATGCTTTTGAAATGAATGTAAATCAGAGTTTAGTTGAATCTTGAATTTGCAGATAATGGCATGGGTTTGCACGCGATAAACGCACAGAGAATCACAGCTGACTTTCAAAAGGTACGGCGAAGAAAAGCTGATTAGATACATAAAACAATAGCAGCTTCTACACTGTGGGCTGTGTACGTGTGGCAACATTGAAGGATTTATATTTGGATTTGGTTTGTGTTCTACTGAATAAAACTACTGCATCTCTTTCACGTATCCTGCTGGCTCACAAGAGATTTTGGAAACTGGGGCAAAGACATACGAGTGTATTCTTTATTTCCCCCAGAGTTAGTGATCCTGTTAGTCTTCCAGCCTTCACCTTCCATGTATTACAGGAAGAGTGTTCCTGACACTGGGAGCTATCCTATTAAGAAACAATTAAAAAATGTTTTCTTTTCGAACTGTGAGGAGACGATAAGTCACCTCCGGCCTCCCTTACACAGAATGCAAATGGTCACTGACTTCACTGCCTCTTTAAATATTCCTTGCGTTTCGCTAGAGCGCTTTTCACGTCTTCTAGACGTCCCAAAGTGATTCACAAGAATATACAGTACCGTAAAGTGAATTGACTGTATATATTTGTGGATGAAACGTGGCAGCCACTTGCGCGCGGTAGCGTCCCTATGAACAGGATTGAAATGACCAATTTATTATGGTTTTATTTTTGAGGAATTATTATTAGACTAAGACATGATACAGAGAAATCGATGTCTTTTACAGCATTCCAGTATCTTTCTGGAATGAGAGTTATTGTTTTTCTGAATCTTTTAACAAAAAAATAACTCCATAAATAGAACCCTTTAGCACACAAGCGAAAGGCAAAAGCTGTTACGTTTGTGTTCCTGCTAATGACAGGATTATTCACTGTACAGTTACAATCTATAATGTCCGCACCGTATGTTTCAGCAGATGATGCACTGAAAAGGGTTCAATTGAAACCGAGGATCAAAGAAGTTGCGCAGGCTTTACAGAGGGAACAAAATCTAATCATTCTCTAATTGTAACCACGAAACATCAGAGCTGAAAGCACTCGGTGAGCTTCAATTAGACCACAGCACTGTGTGACTTTGGGTTAAGTAGTCACACAAAGCCGTGGCAATGTGACCTGAAGTCACGTAGCCAGGCCAAAATCATTTCAAAATGTAATAACAAGCCATCGTAATTTGGGACAAAAAGAATCTAATCCCTCCCAGAGTTTTATTATTCAGGTTCAGCTTTGAAGGCCCAAAATTCATACACTGTTTTTGCAGAGTTGCCTTGAACTCAATAAGAATAATAAGAATAATACTAGTAATAATCCTTGCATTTGATATGGAGCTTTTCACGTCTTCTAGCTCAGTGGTTCTCAACCCTTTTCAGTAATGTACCCCTTGTTAATTTTCAACATTATGGTGTACCCCCCAACCAACCACATACACACACACACACACACACACACCACCCCCCTCATTCCACTTGTATTTTATGACCAAGCTTTTCTTATATAACAAAATAACTAGCGACATACACAATGAGGGGAATAACAATTATATTTCCAATTTGGCTATAAAACGCTAAATAAGAGAGCTCAATAAATCAATGTACTGCCACCTGTACCCCCTGGTAGTCATTTTGTACATGCCCTGGCGTACATGTACCCCTGGTTGAGAACCGTTGTTCTAGATGTCTCAAAGCGCTTCGCAGAATATACAGTAAAGTAAATTGACTGTATGTTTGTGGGCGAAAAACGTTGATTAAAAAAAAATCTGGTCAAAATAACACCTACCGTACCGCCAAATTATTTATTGGCTTCAATCCTGAGAGCTATTTTGTGATGCAAAGGTATGCCAATGAGCGACAATAAAATGTGATCCATTCAATTGATCCATTCTGGAAGTCGAGATGAATTAACCCATGAAATGTTTTACTCAGCGAGTTCCCGGTCTCGGTCGCGTCCTGGCTATACCAATATCATCTCTCACACAGCGGGAAAGGAAGGTCAAGTAGGCGATTGCGATAAAATAAATGTACCTTTTTCATTACGTAACGAGACTTGCTGAGAATTCTTTCCTTCTCTGCTGACCAGATCTGCTTATCAGGCATTGTGGTGTGAGGATAGAGTACATTTGATCCTTTGGAAGAGACAGTTAGTAATGGATGAGCGGTGATTTGCAAGGTGCTGATTCAGCAAACGAGTTCTGATGACCACCCCCCCCCCACCCTGTACCACAAGGCAGGAGATGTATCCACCGTTGCCCTTGTCTAATGCTGCTCAGAAAGGGGTTTTATTTTAATTTCATGTCAGTTCATTAACTCGTCAATGATCACTTCTTAAGTACTACTGTAGACAAGGCCGAGGCAATCAGACAGTCATTTGCGATTAGAAAGATCAACCATCCTCAAGATCATTGACAACAATTTGAGTCCTTTCCTATAACAGACCAGCGATGATATAGATCAACAGGAGGAAGATGGCGGCAGAAAACCCATCCTTTGCTCTTGAGTCGGAGCTCCTGCAGCTCCAGTGGTTAGAGCACTCGCCTTACAAGCATGAGACCTGTGGTTCGAATCTAGGCAGCTCAGGGCGAAACCTTGGACCAGTTTCCTTACTCCACACGCCTGATAATAGTCCCTCCCCGCAAAAATTGCTGATTTCAATCCATGACTGTTTGCGAGGACACTGCTGGGCGCAATTGGCTGCCACTTTCCGCCCACAAATATATACAGTACAGTCAATTCACTTTACCGTATACTCTGTGAAGCGTTTTCAGATATCTAGAAGACGTGAAAAGCGCTGTACAAAATGCAAGGATTATTATTATCATTATTATTATTTGATACAGTCATCACTGGCGTCTCAAAGCGCTTCTACTGTTAAACTTTTAAGCCCCGATACCACGTTAATTAAAGCAAAATGGTTGGAACGCGATGCGCCAGTTGCAAGGAAGGCTGCGGAGGGAATATCCAGCTCACAATAAATGCTTCAACCTGTGGAGAGGAGGGACAATGGCATCTCTTATCTTGGTCTCCATAGGAACAGTCTCCCCAATGCCCAATTATTTAGCACAGCTGTCACGCACAGATCTCCTGCCTGGACTGGCTCGTCCTGCTGGCGACAGGCATTATTTGGGCGGAGAGACGCAAGGTTTTGTGGAGAGAGAGAGAGAGAGAGAAAGAAAAAAAAACAAGGACATCCAGAAGAAAAACAATCCTGACTCGCGTGTTCTTCACCACACTGACTCCCTCCTGTGCGCGGACGAACCTAGTTATTACTCACATGCCCTCGTTATCAGAAAAGTCTCTTTTTATTTGGTCAGTGTCACCAACCGACCAACACTTTAGGACGTACTCCTGACCCGAAAAGCCCTGTACGACTGTAATTTTCTTGTTACCAGCGTGGCTCCAAGTCCCTGTCAAAAACATTCTCAATAGGTTATTTTTCTACGTCAACTTCTCAGCAAATTCATTTTCATTTTGCCTTTATTACAAAAAAAAATTAAAAACACAGACTTGTGTTTGACAAGCGCGAATTCCGAGGCGAAGTTCTTTCTGTCTGGCCTCTACCTGAACAGTGATGTTCTGATTGCCCCTTAATAATATTAATAATAAGCCTTGCTTTCGATATAGCACCTCATCTCTTCATTGAGACTTCACTGCGAAAGTGCTTCACGGAATACACACTTGTCAGATTCTTAGCATAAACAGTCAAACAAGATGTACTTCAATCTAAACAAATGGTGCGGAATCTCCAAGTATCTTCACATGCACCGAGAGAATATACACTGGAAGCCTCATTAACTATCTGTCGTAGTATAGAGTAAGTCCAACTCAACAATTATAAATTCTCACCTCCTACACATAAGAGTATCCAAGCTAGGATTTTTTTTCTCTCTCTCTCTGAGTAGAACCATTTAAGATCATATGCCGCTGTAAATGTTTCTAACAGATCCAAGTTACAGACAAGATTGTTCCCTGATGCTGTGGAGGATTCTAGACTATTACAAGAGAATGTGGTGTTAATCCGGATTTGATTTAATTGCTAGTAATTAGTACAGTCATTACTGTAACAAACAGGCCTGGCTGTGGATAAGGTTCTAAGCTGTGGGGATGATGTGAAAATGATGTGATTTATGAGGTACGTCCATCCGTTAAGTAAGTTAAGTTTGCGCTTCACAGGAGCGCGTTTGCAGGTAAGTTTGAAGGCGCGGAACCGTGGAGAGATCGAATGGATCGTCAAATCAAAAGCGCCTAAAGGAGAAGATACATTACAGGCAACGTAGTTTGAAAACTTTGCGGATAAAAAGATTACATTTGCCCAAAAGTACGATATAAAACAGGACACGAGCGAGAAAACCGAGACGGAAAGAATAAATAACTCGGGAAGAATTATGGATATCTGTCTACGAGAGTAAGGGTTGGTTTGACAATGATGTTACAGTAATCACAGCCTTATGAAAACGAGTCGAAGGAATTTGTCTGACAGTTTAACAAAAGTAATAGCAATTGGCACATAGATATAGATATATATATATATATACAGTATTGACATTAGTTGCGTCAGGTCTACTATTCTGTTCAGCACAAGAGGTATTTAAATGAGTTGAAGCAGCCAGAACATACATTTTTTTAAAAATACTTGTTACCATTACATTGAAAAGACTTCACCATGATGGTTTATGCATATAACATGCTTGAATGCACAAATACCCAGCATCAAACATCAATATTTTAATAAATACAGCTCAATCGTACAAAACCTTCTTTGGACCCTTGTGTGTGAGTGTGTGTGTTTCTGGACCACTTTGCAGTCATCTGTGGTCCAGCAGGAGTTCAAAGTTTAATTGAAATCTTTTACATCTTTGTGTAGAAGCCGCTCGAATGTGCGATGGAAAAATGTTAAGACTTACAATGTTTAATTGGTTTGTTTCGTACGTGGACGATATACGTGCAGCAGATGTAACCAGCTCTCGCTCTGCAAGTTTTTAGTGAAGAAATTCCAAACGCGTTCGCTGAGAAAGATGAAATGACTTCTCCTGTTTGTTTTTTCACTTGAATGCAAATGTCTGTTTTTTTTTAAATGGTCATGTATCCATATCGTTCAGCTCTTACACAGAGTGGGTGTGTGTGTATGTGTGTATGTGTGGGTGTGTGCGTGTGTGTGTCACACACAAACACACACATACATGCAAACACAGATACAGAGCAGGTTAGTTCAATAAATGATCTTCTCGTGTTTTTTTTGCCCGACCACCAAAAAAAAATATCTTCGGAGCCGTACTTCCTTGATGTTAAGGTCGAGCTGAAGACAGGTACAAACAAGCGCGCGAGAACTTTTTGACGTTTAACGTTTTAAAATCAGCCGGCTGCCGCAGAACTCACATTACATTAACTTTGCAGCCAATGCACCAATTCTCATTCCTGAAACCACCTGCTGGGAACGAGGCTCGGGATCGAAATCTACAGCCAACCAATCCTGCTGCACATACACAAGAGTTTTAGCATCGAGTCAACAAACAAATAGCATTGGATCAACACCATCTGCTCAGCATCAATAACAATACTGTGGTACAGTACAGTGCTCGCATTTGATGAGGCGTTTTATTGCTTCGTCCGAATGTCCCGAAGCTCTTCGTGGGATTTTTTTTTACGGTGGAATCCTGTTGGTTTCGCGGTTAGAGCCCGCACCTCGCAAGTCGAGGCGACCTGGGTTCGATTCCCGGGGGAGGGCGAAACGTTAGACACGTTTCCTTATTCCATCAGCCTCCGTTTACCTCACGGGAAGCAGGAATCCAATTGTTAGCCGGATTTTCGGGGGGAGGGGGGGAGTGGGGGGAATGATAATCCCTTTTTTTTTAAAAATGACTAATAATAATTTGGTCATTTCGATCCACGACTGTTTGTGGGGGACACCGCTGTGCGCAATTGGCTGCCGTGTTTCTCCCACAAAATGTATAGTCAACTCACTTTGCAGTATGTTCTGTGAAGCGCTTTGAGACGTCTCGGAGACATGATAAGCCGCTATCTCAACCGCAAGGACAATTATTATTATTAAAGTTGAATGACTGTGAACTGGGATCAAAGAGTGAAAGTGTGAAGGCACTATTTGACTTCCTAACTCGCGTGTGTGTGTGTGTGTGTGTGTGTGTGTGTTTTTTAAAAAAAACACAGAATTAAAGCAGCCCAGTTTCACACATTAGGATACAGAATGTGAAACTCGGCAGAAACAGAAGTGCGCAGAAAGAAATGCCGTACAAAATTAAGGATATATTGACTAATTAAATGATAAGACCCAAAGATCACGCCCGCCAGTTTCGCTCCTCCCTCTCACAAAGCTCTGTGAACTTCTTTATTGCTATTCAATCAGACCTTAAAGATTTTTACACTTGAATTTTTCAATTAATTCATTCTCCCTTCCCCCACCCCACCCCCTCCACCTCTCCTTGTTAGCCGCCAGTAATGACACAGTCTCCTCTGAAAGACACAGTTCACGTATGCTGACCCGGCTAATGTCAGGTTTTCACTCCCCAGAGATCAAACACGTCTGTGTCGTACATTTAGCATTCCTTCACTTAGCCTCGATGCTGAGTGTTAGCTGTCTCTGTCTCTCTCTCTCTCTCTCGCTCTCTACCTCTGTAGCTCAAGTAGGGCTGAGTGACTCACAGCTTTAGGGCTCAACTTTTGACACTGCTTAGGTGTGAAGTACTTTAACAGTTTACATTAGGGAGATGACATTTTTCCTACATGGAGTTGAGTGAGTGTTTTTTTTCACACGCATGGTTATTTTTTCGCCTATCCTTCCTGTCCATAGGCGCTCGCTC
>JAAILG010017642.1:0-15729 GCA_012026655.1 Hydrolagus affinis | reverse complement strand
CCCCTTGCATACCTGTATATTGTATTCGAGGACTGTGAAGACAATATGCCAGCTTTGCATCTCGGTCTGTGCATTGTGTATAGAGATGAGCATTCTGGGTCTTGTAGTTCAGTGTGCGCGCATTCCGATTTTTTACCTCGATATATCGATTTTTCAATATATCGATATTTTTGAAATGCCTATATCGGCGTATCGATATGAAAATTATATCGGGTTTTAGCGATATCGATATATCGCCGGACCCTACTTCTATGTATTTATACCAACAAATCCCTCTGCTCCTCCTCTTCATTGATTGCTTTATCTCTGCCATACTTTCAGTCACTCTTCTTTTCATGTAATTTAATTGTAATGTAATGTAGCTCAGTGGTCAGAGCACTTATTTCACAAGCGAGAGAGCTGGGTTCAAATCTCGGCCAGGGCAAAACCCTGGGCAAGTTTCCTTACTCCAGATGCCTAATAATAATCCCTCAAGAAAAAAAATTATTGATCATTTTTCAATCCAGGACTGTTTGTGGGATATAGCTGTACACAATTGACTGTCACATTTCACCCACAAATATACAGTCAATTCAATTTATAGTATGTCCTGCAAGAATTATTACTATTAATACAGTACTTTACATTTGTCACATTTGTTAAATTGTATCTACCTTCAGCCAGATCTGACAAGATGATTTTATTTCCTGTTATTTTTTACACGTTGCAGCGATAGAGTCCAAACTGCACCCTGTGATACACTAAGTATCACATTACTAATAAATGTGATAAGTTGATAATTGGGACGTCCTCCTGACGTAAAAGGCGCTCTATAGTTTTGTAATGTTGTTGTTGTTGTTTTTGGTCAGCCGGATTTCTGACAAATGCAGGAAACCCATCACCATGTTTACAGATATCCAAATCAAGTTGATAATTCCACACATCCCACCCACACATGGAAATCCCAGAGATGGATTGTTGGAAATGGAATGTGCACTCTCCCTGGAGGGATGCATCCAGCTTACCTAATTCCAGAGAGTATTAGGCGCAGGTTGGCAAGAACCGAGGCTTGGGGATCCTGCAGCTATTTAACTCCCATTTAATTGCGCAAGTGAATTGACTTGAACTCCCACCTCAAAAGCCACGGTAACAGCCTGATTCGCAGGTATTGCAAAATAATGCTGGATTATGTTCCTTGAAGGCTAAGTGACATTTGTGTCTCTAGTCTTGTTCGAGGTATGAATGTTGTAAAAAAAATTCAGTGTAGGATTTTAGGCCAGTGGCTTTAGGTATAGCTACCTGGTATCTGTTGGATGTTATTACATCTCATCAAAGCTTTCCTCCATGTTTAATAATGGGTTTCATACCTTTATTTGACAACAGCTAAAATCCAGTGATAAATACAGAACAACATAAAATGAATGGCTGAATGCCACATTGGGAGGCATTTTAATAAGGTCTGGATTACTGGGTGTTAAAAGTGAATTGAAAGCTAAATTTTGCTCTGTGGAGCACTTGTAAAACATTCAATAGTCTGGAATGAAAGGAATTAAGAGTATGAAACAGAATAATATATTCAAATAGTTGCTATTAATGTCAAATTACAGTGTAAAAAGCTTTCTAAAATAATAGGCACTGCTGTCTAATTTGTGGACTGTGCAAACCATGTGTAATATGTCTGATGGAAATAAGTTTTGCCCACAAAATATACAGTCAATTCACTTAATGGTATATTTTGTGAAACGCTTTGAGGCATCTAGACCAGTGGTTCTCAACCCTTTTCAGTAATATACCCCTGTTAATTTTCAACATTATTGTGTACCCCCCCCAACCACACACACACACACCACCTCCCTCATTCCACTTGCATTTTATGACTAAGCTGTTCATATATAAAATAATTAGCACATACAAAATGAGGGGAATAACAATTAAATAAACAATTTGGAAGGCTATAAAACACTGAATAAATCAATGTACTGCCACCTGTACCCCAGAGAAGTAATTTTGTACATGTACCCCTGGTTGAGAACCGCTGATCTAGAAGACGCGAAACTCGCTACAGTAATACCTTGATAATCCAGCCCGGTTGCGCCCACGCACCTCCCTGATTGTGGAGTTTGCTGGTATTTAGAAACCTACCTAGAATTGGCTGGGGAAGCCTTGCCCCATACACCACAGTGTCTGGGAAAAGTGATCTGCCAATCGACTAACAACTGTAATCCTACTTAATCCTAAATAAACAGAGGTGCATGAATTAGGGAAACTTGCGCAAGGTCGGGGATTCGAACCTAGGTCCCCTCGCTCTAACTACAGGACTGCATTACAGGACTTCACGATGTATAGAATCGCAGGAGATTCTGGAATCTTTTTCATTGATTTTTTGTATTGCATGTTTGTCAGCAAGGTTCGGTGGCAGTTCCCCTTGGTGGGGAATGGGGGTGAAGGAGATAAGTAGGGTCTCCTTGAAGCTGAACTGAATGTTGGAATCAAGCCAGTTCCCTGTGGTGGTCTGAGCAGTCAGGTTCCTGGGCCAGGTGGGTCTTATGTAACATGGGACAGTTGGGTGCTTGTTCCTCTCAGCAATGCTTTTGCTGCCCCCTGCTGATGGCTTCTACATTATCCAAATTATTATAATAATAATAATCCTTGCATTTGATATACCGTACTGTAGTGCTTTTCACATCTTCTAGACGTCTCAAAGCGCTTCAAAGAATATACTGTAAAGTGAACTGACTGTATTTTTTGTGGGTGAAAAGCGGCAGCTAATTGCAAACAACAGTGTTCCACAAACAGTCGTGGATTGAAGTGGCCAATTTATTATAGTTTTGTTTTGAGGGATTATTGTTGGGCATGTGGAGTAAGGAAACTTGCTCAAGGTTTCATCCCTGCCTGGATTCGAACACAGGTCTTACACTTGTAAGACGAGTGCTCTAACCATTGAGCTACAGGACTCCACTTATAAGCAATTTATAAGTCGCTCATTCAGTCCTTTGCTGAATATAAATGCGTCCAGAGCATTTTTATTAACAACTAATATTTAGTCTTGTGACATATTGTGTCAAGTAAGTCTCTGTCACACAGTGTGTCACTTAAAGTGTGGTGTTGCATAATTTCTCACCCAAGCAGTGCTCTGTCACAAGAGCTCTCACACTACAATCATTGCACAAGGACACTGAAGTGTAGCAGTGGATTCAGAGAAAAGCAACTGGAGACTGATATAAATTATTCGTTAGACCACAGTGAGAATATGGACTGCAGTTTTGGCCACCGCACTTCAGAAAAGATGTCGAAACAATAGGGAGGGTGCAGAGAAGATGTACGAGGGTGCTACTGGGGACCTAACTGTCCTTTATTACGCAGTCATTTCTGGATAATTTTATTTCTGGATAAATAATAGGTTTGACATATGAGCAGAGCCTGGGAGAAATGGGACTTGTTCCACTGGAACAAAGGAGGTTGAGGAGTAACCTGATTGAGGTCTTTAAAATTATGAGGGGTTTTGACAGTCAGTAGGAGAAAATAACCATTAGGGTGTGCAGTCAGAGTTGAGGCAGAATCTACATTAGTTTTCAAAAGGGAACAAGATAATTGTCTAAAAAAAATTAATGTACAGCGGAATGGGGAAAAACCAGGTATCAACAACAAAATTACATTTGTATCGTGTCTTTCACATCGGGCGGACGTCTCAAGATATTGGACAGATTGTATTCCAGATGTGAGCTGGGGTTAGGGACTAGGGAGGGTGGAGGGCGTAGGAGGTTGATCGAAAGCACGATCAAAGAGGAGAGCCTTGAGGTGGGTTTTGAAGGAGGCGAGGGATGGGGTGAGGTGGAGGGACTGCGGGATGGAATTCATGTGAAGCATTTTGAGACTCTCAATATTTCTCAATAACGTGAAAAGGCTCTACATCAAATATAAGGAGTATTATTTATTGTTGGTAAATGTGCGTTCACATAAAACACCCTTAGTTATGTATTATAGGTCCCTGGCATATTGAGTGAATAGAAGCCTTTGAGGGTAATATGGGCCACACTATCTGTGTGTGAATAGCATCAGTCACACTTAAGACTACAAGAACACAATTTCTGTTAAATAATAATACAGCAATTAAAAATATATAAATTAATCTATGAGGAGTTTTGGACAATCATCTAGTTAGTTTTTGAAAGCTAATATGGATTCTGCCTCAAATCTGACTGAGTCACCCTAATGACTCCTGAAGAATGACTTCTTCTCCTGTCTATCAAAACCCCT
Source organism: Hydrolagus affinis (assembly GCA_012026655.1). Taxonomy (NCBI): domain Eukaryota; kingdom Metazoa; phylum Chordata; class Chondrichthyes; order Chimaeriformes; family Chimaeridae; genus Hydrolagus; species Hydrolagus affinis. The sequence goes on along the minus strand of JAAILG010017642.1, from coordinate 11,493 downwards.
CATCTGATAAAGTTATCTTATATAATAATAAGAAGAACAATCCCTACATTTGATACAGCTTTTCATGTCTTCTAGACACCTCAAAGCGCTTCACAGAATATACTGTAAAGTGATAATCTATCTGATTAGATGTTAAAATAATGGAATTGAGATACAGTACTACACTTAGTGTATACCAAGTTTGACCAAGATTGTTCAGAATTTGGGTAAAGTGTTGAATATGACACAATAATAAATAATAATAATCCTTGGATTTGATAAAGTGCCTTACCACATCTCCTAGAAGTCTCAAAGTGCTTCGTAGAATATAGTGCTTCGTGAATTGACTATAAATGTTGTGGGTGAAAAATATGTTGAATTATGAAGTTCCAAAATGTTACATAAATAGAATAAAGTTAGTCCCAGGCAATATTAATCCCCTGAGATGGCCTGTCACTGTTACAGCTGTCACCCTAAATATGGCTGAGCTAAGCAGCTGCCTCTTTCAACTTTCCTGCAGCAAGTCTGCAGTGAGTGGTGCAGTGACAGATGTAATACTCACGGTAGTATTGCCACTTCAGATAACCTGGATTGGGGCAGCACTGGCTGGGCCCCGGAGCAAGACAACAATAACAAAATTACATTTATAAAGCGTCTTTCACATCGGGAGGACACCCCGAGGCGCTGGACAGTCAAGGATTTGGACCTGGGCGGGGTGTGGGCTGAGGGAGGGCAGGGGTAGGACGTGACCCCAGTATGGTCAAAACAGAGGGTCTTGAGACATGCATGGGGGATAAGGAGGCAAGCGAAGCGGGCGAGGCGAAGGGACTGTGGGATGAAGTTCAACAGAGTGGGGGCAGAGAGGCTTTAAGTCCCAGACTGGGGAAAGCTGAATGGGTCAGAGCATTGATGAGTTTAAAAATGAGAGTCAAACAAGACACTAAGGTTGAGCACTGACTCAGTGACATGGAGAGGGCATGTAGGTTGATGCTGTGAGCGTCTGAGGTGAGAAGCTGCTGACGGGAGCCAATTAGGAGGGCCTCAGTCTTGTTGACATTTAACTGGAGAGAGTTAGCTCTCATCCAGGGCTTGATGTCTGTCGGGGAATCTGTGTTCCTGGAGTTGAGGATAGAGGCAGAGAGATAGATAGTGTCAGCTTGTTAAGGACATTGTAATTTTGCTCTTTTCTAACTTTTCCAATGTATGGGTGTGTAAATTCCATCTAGGTCCAGATTTATTCCATTAACTTACCATTTCAGAGTTTCAAGAGTTTGGCAAATTCTTACAAACTGGATGCAATACTCGCATTGTGGCCTAACCAATGATTTGAACATGATAGCTTTGCTTTTGTCCTCTATGCTCCTGTTTAGCTATTCTTAAAGCTTTTGCCACTTGCAATGCCACTATGACTTATGTACCTCCACTCCCAAAAAGAGGCTGCAATACTATTACTACTAATAATAATCCTTGCATTTGATAGAGTGCTTTTCACATCTTCTAGACATCTCTAGACAACGTTTAAGTGTTTGCCCACAAAATAGTTACTATACTGTACAGTAAAGCTCTGTGAGGTAGGCAACAACAACAACAAAATTACACTGCATAACGCCTTTCACATCAGGAGGTCGTCCCAAAGTGCTGGACAGTCACTGCTTCAGATCCTAGCTGAGGATGGGTGGGGTGGGGGGAGGGAAGATTAAGAATTGCTGATGAGTTGAAAGATGTTGTATTAAATGAAGATTATTTTCATTATTATTGGTACGTTGACATGAATGATAATAAAAAAAATTATCTTTGCATTTTATATAGCAACTTTCACTTAGATATAGTACCTTTAACGTGGGAGGATGCCTCTTTATAGTTCTGAGTTCCTGGGGATGCAGTGGAGAGGTTTCCTCCAGCCGATGTGTAACTTCCAGGATCAAGCAGTGAAGTGGATTTGTGGTCAACAGGGGAAGTGGCTACAGGGATGAAGAATATGGGCCTTCATTGACCTGTTGCTGATCACCCTGACAACAGAGTTGTCTTTCCTATAATTTGTCATCTGCAAAGTAACTATTTTATACTGAGTCTGCAAATCCAGGTCATTAATGTACAGAGGGAAGTGGAGGCACCCCACTTAGTGCTTCTTCCCATTTTTTTCCGTGATCCGATGACAAAAACCCTCTGCTCCCTTCCCTTCAGCTGACACTTCACTGCAATACTAGCGGGTATCCTACATCAACTTGGTCTAACAGGGGTCCAAGGAGCGCTTTATGGAGTCCCGTAGCTCATTGGTTAGAGCACCTGCCTCACAAGCGAGGGACCTGGGTTCTATTCCCGGGCACGGGGAAATGTTGGGAAAGTTTCTTTACTCCACATGCTTCTGTTTACCTAGCAGTAAGTAGGAATCTGGTTGTTAGTCGATTGGCGGGTTGCTCATCCGGGCATAATAATCCCTTAAAAAAACAATAATAATTTGGTCACTCAATCTACAATTGTTTGTGGGACACTGCCTTGCACAATAAGGTGCTGTATTTCGCCCACAAATATACAGTAAATTAACTTTACCATATATTCTGTGAAGCGCTTTGAAACGTATAGAAGACATGAAAAGTGCTATATCAAATGTAAGGATTATTATTATTATTATCTGGCCCAGTAAGCGATTTTATATACAAAACCAACTGCTTAGTTTTAGACACTGGGTGGCGTTGTTTACCAGATATTGCAATACAGTGGTCAGTAAACCAGCCAGTAGTGTCAGGACCAGATCTAGACGGAAAGTTTTCTGTTCACCTCTTTTTCTGGAGCGTTTTCTTGTTCAGCCAGATGTCTGGCAAATGCACAAACCCATCACCATGCTTAAGAGTATCAAAATCAAGTCGCGTTCGAAGCGCGCTGACTACACATGGAAAATCTTTTGAAATGCTACGCACACTCTCTCCCTGGAGGAACACATCCTGTTTACCTAAGTCCAGAAAGTATGAGGCACAGGTTGGCAAGAGCCGAGGCTTGGGGCACCCCAGAGTGTGCGTTGGAGACTGCTGGAATCTACCAGCTAAAACCGCGTAGCTTGCCATTGAAAGTCCAAGTTGTGCATGTTTGAGTGTGTGCAGCGATGAATTGTACATGCAGAGAGCAGCTATTTTAGACAGCAGGTGTTTTGCCTCATCAGATTAAAACACCATCATTAAACCATGATCTGATAAACAGAGCCACCCAATGTAAAACAAAGCAGGCGGTGTTGATTTTCAACTGCTAAGTGTTTCCTGGAATTTAATTTTCATTTGGTGTCAGTTCACAGCGTTCTTGCCCCCTGAGTCAAGCTCTACGTTGGAATCAAAGACGAGGCTGACACTCTCACACAGTGCTGGGAATGTACTTTGTTGTTAGGGATGTTCCATCCATCAGATGAGACATTAAACCAAGGTCCTATTTATTTGTGCAGGTTAAAGTTTCCAGTTGCCATGCCACTATTGAAAACGAGTAGTCCTGTATTTGCATACAAATACACAGTCACTACACTTTATTGTATGCCTTCTGAAGTTCTTTGAAGCATCTGGACCAAGTGACAAAGAGCTATATTAAAGGTAAGGAGTGATGTTACTGTTTGGCTTTAAGCACATCTTTAAGCAGGGACAGGCTTGTTCTGTGCAATGCGAATAGTTTTGCTTTACCAAAGATTTGTATCAAAGGTGGACATTGGGATGTCTGATGTTGTCTGTCAATATCTGCCTTGAGTCATTGGCCAAATAATGTCAGCTGGAGGACAACAATTGACTCAAGAGGCCTTGGGTTTTGTTGGTGGAGTGGGATACTCAATAACAACTTGCATTTATATAGTGCCCTCCATGCTGGGCAGCACCTCACAGTGCTTCACAATGGCCGAACCCAAGGCTGAGCCAGGGGGAGGGGAAAGTGACCGTAAGCGCAGTCAACGTTAAGGGTCTTCGGTTGAGGGGCAAGACAAAGGGGTTGAGGGAGGGAGTTACAAAATTTGGGGGCTTAGTGGCTGAAAGCATGGAGCGGAGGATCCAGGGGATAAGGAGGACCCAGTGAAGCAGAGGCAGTGGGTACTGCTGTGAATGGAATGGAGGTTAGAGAAGTAGGATGGTGCAGAGGAGTAGAGTGATTTAAGCACCAGAGGAGTCGATCCACTGTGATAGCGAGCCGGTGCAGTTTGGCAAGGACTGGGGTAATCAGGGTACATAGTGACAAAAGTTAGTGTCTTCAGGAGACAAGGTGAGAATGTGGGCGGCAGAGTTTTGTATGAGCTGAATTTTGTGGATGATGGAGGAGGGAGGTCAGCAGGGAGGGCAATAGAGTAGTCCAGCTAAGAGATGACAAAGGTGGAGACTCAGAGAGAAGAAAGTGGTGCTGGTGAGGGACCAAATATGGGGGAGGAAGGATAATTGGGGATCGAACCTGAAACCTAAGTTGCGCATGGGTTCAGAGAGATTTAAGGACAGGTCAGGAAAGTTGAGATTGGAACCATGGGATTGAAGACATCAGTGGGAGCTGAAGAATATCAGGTCTTGAATGGTAGTGTTACCACCTGTAACTACCTATAGTTTACACACTTATTACCTGTTGTGTAAGGATAAAGTTAGATGAAGTTGTAATTTCTCTTGCTCACAGTTGAACAATCTGCTGACACTGCCAGTCACATATGAAGAATATAATAAAGGTAACAGTAAGTAGAAACACAGTTGTTAGTGGATTGCTTTTCTGGGAGTAATAATAGCTTCAAAATAAATAATAAAAATAATGTGGTCACTCAATCCACGACTGTTTGTTGTGCTGTGCACAATTGGCTGCCACCTTTCGCTCCCAAAATATACAGTCATTTCACTTTAAAGTATATTCTATAAGTGTTCTGAGATGTCTTAAAGATGTGATATGGCACTTTATGAAATGAAAGGGTTATTAATATTATTACACAGCAAAAGTCAGTGTCTTCAGGAGATGAGGGGGAAAAGGAAGATAAATTTAATATTTCTGGCAGGAGGTATTACGAGTATGTGGTCATCCCTCACTTTCATCTTCAGGATATGAGGGAAGAGGGAATTGGGAGAAAATACGTTTTACCACCACATTCATTTACTAGATCAAAGGTCAGTTTCACAAGCATATTTAAACCAGAAGGTATTTCCATGCAAGGCTGTAATTTTCAAAGCTTGTTTGACCCATCATGTTATTTTCCTATAACGTAATTAGTTTTTACATTTAAACAGAATTTCCTGTGTGCTGGCATCAGTTTTCTCACGCATTTACATTGATTTACAGTTCAATACTGTAACTGGACCGCGAAGATCTTACACAGACTGTCTATGGCATCGACAGGCAATTGGGAGTGGAGTCGGGTTTTGTTATTCAGAGCAGTCCTAACAACCTTTCCAGCTGTTTCAGATTATAACTTCACTTTAGCCAGTGTTTCTACAATTTAGAGACGCTCACACGGGCCACAACATAAGAGTTGGCTGCTGACTTCGGCAGCGGTATGCAGACAATGATGCCCTCAGAATGCTAACACAGAATTTGTACATATTTGGTCCAGGCATTGTCTGAGGAAAGGCAGGGTCGAGTTGCATGCTACTCGTGTGGAAGGAATTTGATTAAAACGTCCTGCATTTGAGACTTTTTAATGATGATAAATGTCGCTGGAATTAACGACAAATGAGTTGCTGGATAGACCAAAGCGCCACAACTGAGAAATGGTATAGATCAGTGGACATCCAGAGTGACTGATTGTCCTCTGCCCTTTGATAATCTTTGCATTTCATACAGTGCCTATTGTTTTTAAGCAAATCACAGTTTTGTAAAGTGTAGGGACAGTGTATGTGTTATAATAATTCCAATCCACAACTGTAAGAATTCCCGCAACTCAAGTATAGAAGTTAACTTGTTTATTCTAAGTTCACGATCAATTCTCCAGCCTCCTCTGGCTCCCTTTTTCTTATCCTTTTATATACCTGCTTCTATCTCATTGACTCTTTCTTAGTTGCAATTAATTTCTTCAAGGCATATCCAGCAGCCAATTTCCTTATAGCAACGTCTCATTTTGTGCATTAAAATTCTGAAATCCTAGGATTTCGAAAGAGGAAACTCTAAGCATTGCAGCGAATGCCAGCTTACATTGTGAGCTGAAAGAACCAACATGTGGCTTGAATCCACAAGCTTCTCTCCCAGAGGCAAGAGTGTGATTGAGCCAGACTGACACCTAAAAGCTAAATATCCATTGGTCAGAGTGATACCTTCTGGACACAGCCAGAACAATAACAACAACAAAATTACATTTGTGTAGCGTGCTTCGCGCCGGGAGGACTCCCCAAGATGCTGGACAGTCAGTGTTTCTGATCCGAGCTGGGGTCAGGATCGGGATTGTGAGGAGACAGTTGGGGATAGGGTTAATGGAGCAGGTGGTGGGCTTCATTTTGGAGATGATGGAGGTGAGGGAGGAGGGAGAGATTGCATTTGTGTGACTAAAATTCTTGAGGAATTTCAGTTAGAAATACCACAGGCTTAGAGCTTATCGCATTATTTTATTATTTGTTGAAAACTCAGTCATATAGATGTGTCCAATCAATATGAAGCCTTTTTCAACAAGGCTAATCAGCTACAATGATGTATGGCTTGTGCATTTCAAATCAAGTCCAAACATGTTGGCAACTTTGTATGAGCAATTTTAGTATAATAATAACAGATCAGAGACAGCAAGAATTGGGCCTATTTACTCTGGGACAGAGAAGATTGAAATCTGTAAAATTGGGAAGAGTTTTGATAGTCACTAGGGAGAAATTATTTCCACTGGAATATGAGTGAGTGACAAGAGCATTAATTTCGCAAAGGAGGATATTGGGAAAATTGCTTTCTTACGTAGGGTTATTAGTATGCAGTGATTGAGGCTAGGTTCATATTATAAAACTAACTAATAATAATAGTCATCCTTGAATTCGATATAGCACCTTATCACATCTATGAGGTGTCTCAAAGCTCTTCACAGAATGTATTGTAAAGTGAATTGATTGTGTATCTTGTGGGTGAAATGCAGCAGCCAATTGCGCACAACAATGTCCCACAAACAGTCGTGGATTGAATGACCCGAAACGTTGATTCACTTTCCTTTCTCCATAGATGCTGCCTGACCTGCTGAGTTTTCCCAGCTCTCTCTGTTTTTGTTTAACATTTCAGGGAATGTTTGGATGGGGTGTGGGGGCGGCAATTCTGAACAGCCCCTCAAGTTATGGGTTGGCCACTACTGGTCTATACTGAGTTCATAGGCCCAGCATGAGAATTTGGTCCAGGCAACCTTCTGACTCAGAGACAAGTGTGTCGTCAATTGAGCCAAGCAGATACCTAGCTTTCAAATCAGGTGGGATAGATAGCCTGTTGAATACTGTAGTACAGTTGGCAACACAATCCAGGGTTGCTACAGCAATAACAGAGAGGTCTAAACATAGGACTCATCTATCTGCCTGTTAAATATGTCACATTCATTGAAAAAGTAATTGGCCAACAATAACTGAGATCAATTGATCATTGCATTGTGTGCAGGATGTGTGCAAATGGCTACTGAGGAGTCCTGTAGCTCAGTGGTTAGTGCACTCGCCTTGCAAGTGAGAGGCCGAAGTTAGATTCCAGGCAGGACAGAACCTTGGGCAAATTTCCTTACTTCACACGCCTGATAATAATCCCCCGAAAATAAACAATATTAAAATTGGTCATTTCAATCCACAACCGATGGTAGGACACTGCTATGTGCATTTCGCCCACAAAAATACAGTCAATTCACTTTACAGTATATTCTGTGAAGTGCTTTGAAATGTCTAGAAAATGTGAAAAGCACTATAACAAATGCAAGGATTATTATAATATTATTTATTATGACTGTATTTGTTGAAAAATCAGTCACTATACTTAACATAACCCACTGTAAGGCATTCAAAACATGATGATATGATAAGGCGCTATAAAAGTACAAGTGCATATTATCAAATGAAAACATAATTAGATTATGGAAAGCCCCAGCAAAAACCACGGCTGAAGCAGAATTTAAAATAGCTTTTGGAACAAAATTAGAGAAATACTTTGGAAAAGATCAAAATGAGGAAGCCAATATGAAGACAATGGGCTCAAATATAAAATTCTATATCTGATTCTCTTGCCTACTGATAAAACCTTGTTGTATCAGTACTGTTTGAAGTTCACCATCTGTTCCACCATCTTCCTGAAGCTAGATACACACCAGATCTATGCATTGCCAATTTCTCCTCTCATGCAAACGTAATGTGAAATAATGACTGAGCGCTCCCTAGTGACAAAGGTGGGAAGCCAGCAATTAACCACTTTCTGGTCACGTAAAGCAAGAACTGAGCTTATCACAGTGTGAATCAACAAGGATGCCAAGCAAATTAAAATTCTAACAAAAGGACATTAAATATTGACTTGAATGCAAACAGTTTGATATGCGGTCTGCCCTTAGTCACATCACTGTGGTGTGTGGTGTACAGGAACACAACCGTGTCATTATTCAGCCCATAAACAATATGGTAAAACATGAGTGCGTGTGATATGGTACAGTAATTCCTTTTGGGCTCATATTTACGTCCAACATAAGGACACAGCGAAACTTTACTCGGAAATTTGCCTTTTCGTGCAGTATGCTTCCATAAGGTGCGTTTTGGGTGCATTGCAGGCGATTCTCTGCCATTCTGTACAGTCACCAATCTCAGTTCCATGAAGTTAGCAATTACAACAGCATTAGAGGGTTGGTGATCACACATCCAGAATTCATTATTTACAAATCATTACAAACAACACCGACTTGCTTTCACATTAGACCCTTCATATGGGGTAGTGTCTCAGAGCTGAAAATAGGCAATCCATTGTTTAATATTTCTCATGCCTAAAGTATTCTGCATTAATCCTTGCATTTGATGTACAGCTTTTCATATCTTCTAGATGTTTCAAAGAGCTGTACAGAATATACTGTAAAGTGAATTGACTATATATTTATGGGTGAAATGTGGCACCGAATTGCACCCAGTAGTGTCCCATGAACAGTTGTGGATTGAAGTGACCTATTTTGTTTTCATGAGGGATTATTATCAGGCACGTGGAGCAAGGAAACTTGCACTAGTTTTCGCTGTGCCAGGAATCAAATCCAGGTCTCCCTGGTAAAATGATTTAAAAAAGTGGTATCTAAAACAGATACCAATGTAGCCAATGAAGTAGTGGATTGGCCACTTGAAACAAAATTTCTTGCGTTGTTCAGACAGCAATTTAGCAAATACGGTACATATTTTCCAAATCAAATTGAATACATTTGTTAGAAACTGAAATTTGAAAGCAACAGAGAAATCTTCCCACAAGCTGCCAGTGATTCAGAACTTGTGAACAAATGTAGTTGACTATTTTAATCTTTGTGTTCATCACATTTTTCAATGAGTCAATAGAGGATATTCGAGTGCACACATTTTGTTGCTGATATTGCGTGAACCTCAATTGGCCACACTTTATATGGAGTTGGTCACGTGCAACAAACGTATTGAATAACTGCACAGTTGCTCAACCTGCATTTCACAACTCAATGTCAATTGGGTAACATTTCTTTCTTTAAAAATATCTTGTTGAAAAATTAAAGATCATGCTTTCTCATATTTTGTTACAATATGTGAATTGCAATACAGTACTGTATCCACACAATACTTCAGGTTTACAGTGTCCGGTATAAACAATGTGACTGATTGTGCAGATTCTCTGACTGATGACTGTTCTTTATGGATGAACGTAGCAACCAATTTGTGCACAGCAGTAACTCGCAAACAGCCATGAAGTGAATGGGGGAAACATTTTCATCGGATCTGTGGGGATTGTCAAAACCCATTCAAACACTTCCACTGTAAATAATAATCATAACAGTCCATGCATTTGATATAGCGCCTTATCATGTCTTTGAGAAGTCTCAAAACGCTTCACAGAATATACTCCAAAGTGAATTGACTGTATTATTTTGTGGGCAAAAGATAGGTTGTTTCCTTGAAACTGCTCAGAAACCAATATTAAAATGTGCTTTGTGTGTCAGAGTTCCTCCTTTCATCCCATTCACTGCTTCAATTTATTTTAGAATGGGAATATATTTTTCTATCATAAAAGGATAGAGACCTGGCATTTTCTAAAGAAGATAATCTGGAGTTCCTTCTGATTGGGTGAGGCCCTGGTGAAGAATTTCTGATTCACTGATTACATTAATACAAGTTCTTAATCGAGCTAATGTCTTCATCCCCCAGCTCCTCAAATAGATTGCAGACAGCTGATCGATTGCCTTGTGCCTGAGGACAAAGCATCAATGTCAACAGCTCATCTCACTCTGTACCACCATAGACACTTCCTACTGAGTACAATGAGTATTTGGGGGGCACTCGATAGTCCGAAGGTTCATTAGTCCGAAGGTTCGATAGTCCGAACACACAAATTTCCTATACCCGGGGTGGTTACCATGGTTACCACTCGATAGTCTGAACCGACAATGAAATAAGGTTTGTTAATCCGAACATTTGGTGCGATAGTCCGAAGATTTATTCGTCCAAAGGTTAGGGTTAGGGTTAGGGTTAGGGGAAGCTTTGGACTAACGAACCTTCGGACCAATGAACCTTCGGACTAACAAACCTTCGGACTATAAGCGATAACCGAGTATTTGAGGAGGAAGCGGCCGGCAGTACAGCCTTGGAGCGTGACCAGGAGCCTGGGCATGTGGAAACCTGTAACTCAGTGGTAAGAGCACTAGCCTCGCAAGTGAGAGGACCTGGGTTCGATTCCCGGCCAGGGCAAAATGTTAAGCAAGTGTTCTTACTTTGCATGCCCGTTTACCTCGCAGTAAGTAGGAACCCGGATGTTAGTCAATTGGCGGATCTCTTTTCCGGGGCTAATAATTCCTCAAAAATTTCTTACTGTTTGTGGGGACGCTGCAATTAGCAGCAGCATTTCGCCCACAAAATGTAATCAATTCACTTTACAACATATATTCTGTGAAGACGTGATGCTAATAATAATAAATAATCCTTGCATTTGATATAGTGTTTTTCAACGCGGCAGCCAATTGCGCACAGCCGTGGATTGAAATGACCAATTTTTATTATTGTGTGTTTTTTTGATTATTAGGCGTGTGGAGTAAGGAAAACTTGCCCAAGGTTTCGCTCTGTCCTGCCTGGATTTGAAACACAGGTCTCACGCTTCTAAGGTCAGTGTAATAAGGTGCAATGTCAAATGCAAGGATTATTATTATTATTATGGCCAGGAGCCTGGGGTTTGGGGCCAGAGGCTGAGGGTGGGGCACAGCTTGAGGGGAGTATCCGGCCCTGGTGTTATTGGCTGGGCGTTGGGAAGGCAGGGCAGTGACAGCCAGTGTGTGTGTGTGAGAGAGAGGGAGTGTGAGAGAGATGAGTGAGAGAGCTGCTGAAGAGGACACTGAGTAAGAGAAGCTGCCACCTCCTCTCCCTCTTGTCTCCTTTCCTCCCTTCTTCCCTTCCTCCT